>JAVFHW010045761.1:0-13041 GCA_032159205.1 Eurystomus glaucurus suahelicus
GCCTTGGCGGTGAGCGGCGTTTCCCAGAGGCTCTGGGCTGAGCAGCCCAACCCTGGCCTCGTCAGAATGCCAGGGGTTGGAAGGGACCTCTGAAGATCATCTAGTCCAGCCCCTCTGCCAAAGCAGGCTCACCTAGAGCAGGTTACACAGGAACGTGCCCAGGCGAGCCTCCAGAGGAGGAGACTCCACAACCTCTCTGGGCAGCCTGTTCCAGTGCTCTGTCACCCTCACAGGAAAAAAGTTTTTTCTCATCTTCAGATGGAACTTCCCGTGTTACAGTTGGTGTCCGTTGTGCCTTGTCCTATCACTGAGCACCACTGAAGACAGTGTGGTTCCATCCTCTTGACACCTGCCTTTCAGATATTTATAAGCATTGAACAGATCTCTTCTCAGTCTTCTCTAACCTCAGACCTCTCAGCCTTGCCTTGTAAGAGATGTTCCAGTCCTCTAATCATTGTGGCCTCTGTTGGACTCTCTCCGGTAGTTCCCTGTCTCTCTTGAACTGAGGAGCCCAGAATGGGACACAGAATTCCAGATGTGGCCTCACCAGGGCAGAGGGGGAGGGTGACCTCACTCCACCTTCTGGCCACGTTGTTCT
The DNA here is from genome assembly GCA_032159205.1 of Eurystomus glaucurus suahelicus. Lineage (NCBI taxonomy): Eukaryota > Metazoa > Chordata > Aves > Coraciiformes > Coraciidae > Eurystomus > Eurystomus glaucurus. The sequence goes on from JAVFHW010045761.1 coordinate 599, forward strand.
TAATGCACCCCATGATACCATTGGCTGCCTTGTCCACAAGAGCATACTGCTGCTTAACTTGTTTTCCACCAGGACTTCCAGATCCTTCTGCACTCTGGTGTATGGTGGAGGGCTGGGGCACCCCAGTAGCGAAGGGAGGCTCCAGCAGTGCCTGACAAAGAGAAATCAGTAGCAGAGAGAAAATGTTATGTGGAAGAGCGCAGCCCTCAGCACAGCATTGGTGGCTCAGCCCGAAATGACCACTGTGCAGCTACTACAGCCCAAATTTTAGCACAGACTTTTGTACAGACCTAAAAATAAAGCTCATCCCAGACAAAGTACACACAAACTAAATCCTTGCACAAAAGCAAATTATTATGGACCTATCATCTCTCTGTGGCATTCACAATAGTATCAGGGTCTGTGTGGAGCTTCTGCCTGTGGCTGCAATTGTGGGAACAATTGTGGGACAATGCACTGGGGAGATGGGAGGTGAATAGAAGCTGGATGAAGCTTTGGTTTGGGCAGGTGCAATGCAAGCAGCCCAGAACCACATGACTGGGGTTTTGGGCTGCAGCTTACAAAGCTTGGGAGTTTGTCCCTCCCTAGCCTGCCTGTCCTGCCTCTTAGAGGCAGCTCAGGGCCACTCTCAGAAACCTGGCTGTCAGGTCATTCAGGCAGCAAGACACAAGGTTGGATTTGAGCATGGCCGAAGTTCACTATTAGGAGCATATACAGACCCACAGCTTTGAACAGACCCAACAGGTTAAATACTGCCAGGTGCATCCAGAAAAGCTGCCCACAGGTGGGCAATAAGCCATTAACACGATAGCCGTCTGGACAGGCAGGGGAGTGTGCTTGCTCCAGCAGCTGTGGATTCAGAGAACTACAGAGACAGCTGTTAGCTTTAAAGCTTGCTCTTCTGCTGCTGGAATAGAAAGGACTTCTAGCATTTGCCTTAAGTGGGAAAAGAATGCCTGATTTAGGCACTTCAGTTCAAAAAGGTTGGCTTAAGTGTTTTCAAGCCCAAATATCTCCATGAGAAAGTGCAGCTAAAAGCATGTGGAGAGGTCTAGATCCACAAAAGAGCTTAGGCATCAATATGCAGCTGTAAGAGCACAAATACTTCTCCAGATGTGGTTAGTAAATTCACCTAATATGACTCCTACATACTGTGAACTTGTGAAAAGTCCATGAGATCTTTTCTTTCATTATAAATGGCATCTTGTAGAGTTGCAGAACTTCCTGGGATGGATGCATTCCAAAATCATCCAAGTGAATGAATGATATCCAGCATTCATGGAAAGCAACAGGAAGAAGAGCTCAGGTGTGCTCTGCCTGTTGCAGAAGAGTAGTCACCAGCAAAAGTACAAGACATTAGAGGAAGTTTTAAAAATTTTAAAAATACTTCTTTATGTTTGTGAACTGGCAACTTCTCAGAAGAGTGAGACAGGCTAGACCTGCTGCTGCTGATGTTCATGAGAGTTTCAGCCCACAAGAACTGCTGATGGACTGCATTTCAGCCAGCACTGAATACAGCACTTGGAGATACATTTGAGTGAGACTCAGGGTAGTAACTCAGGGTATCAGTACCAGTATAGCCATGACAGGAGGTCTGGCACTTCAGTTGGGAAGGTTCGGTGATCCAGAAGGTCCCTTCCCCACTTCTGTATGAGTTACAGCTATGTTAACAATATCCTTCTTACATCTATTCCTCCCTGACTGCCGTGCCTCAAGCCTCAGGCCTTTTTCTTTTACTTTTCCAGGAAGAGATGCAGCTCTCCCATCTCTGGGCAGTCCCCAGCTCCAGCACCCTGTGATTATCTGGTGCGTTCAGCTGTCAGCAAGTCTCCTTCAGAAATGCATGCTAATGGCAAGCAGGTGACCTTCTGAAGAGTGTTGGCTTAATAGTAGCAATACCTGTAGAGGCACGTAGAAGAAATAATGGTAAAACAACACATACACATCTATCAAAGTAGTCATCTATGCAGATCTCGCTGTGGGCTACAACCACCAGTCTCTGACAGTAATCCATCTGTACTTATGGGGCAGGTCTAACATTCCTATGTCTTCTCCATGCCTGGGCTTTTTAGTCATGCTGTCCAAAATCTATTTGCTGGACTCAGCAAGAACCAGAGCTACTCTGTGTAGAAGCAAAGCAGGCTTGTCCTCTGGAAACATGTCTTACCTTGAGTTAGTGTTATACTTTCCAGTTGGGGTTTTATTTGGTTTTCTTTGGTTTTTTTTTTTTTTTTGACGAGCACTGTCGATTTTAGAGTTGCCCTACTTCTGTCATATTTTTATGCATGTTAACCACAAGCACAACACATATTTCTGAAACCTCTATGACACTGAGTTTCTAACCTAAAGGACATGCTGTGTGGTACAAGCCAATGAGCAGCCAGGACAGCCCATTTTTAACCTGAGGATATTGTAAATTGCATAGTTACACAGGTGTAAGATAAAATTTTCGGTTTTCTACCATATTCATATGGGCATGGTGGAGATATGCCAGGAAAGGAGTTCGCATAGGGGATTTCAGTGTTAGAAGATCTTGCTTTTCAAAATTAAATATAACAGGCAAATAGATTAACTTAAACATCCATGAATTTAGCCAAGCAACTTCCAAGACTGAATGCCCAAAGGTAGGTTCCTCAGTCAGTGTTAAAGACAATAAATAACTGGAGTCTTGAAGTGGTAGAAGATACCTGTCTTGGTTTTGAACCCAGAAGCCCTTCTCTTTACCTGTCTTGAGTCACCCCACAGAACAACTTCTGGTGCCAAATGCACGTGACTGGAACCCCCTGCATCACAGGAGCTTTCTGAAATCCCCCTCGCGGGGGAAGCCAGAATATGTTTGAAGGCAGGTTATACAAATGCATGATGTCTTTGGTGTACTCTTTCAACTGGAGGAAAGAGATTTTTTTTTTATTTTTAATTCCTCTGGAAAGTAAGAAGAGCCCTTTGAAATACAATGACATATTTTCACTGCCAGTTTCCTCCTCAGCTTCTAGCTGGCATTTTGCCTTGCCTTGCGGGAGAAAACCCCACAAGATTATGTAGGATGTTGTTGAGAGTACTTGCATTTGCAAAAAGAAAGCAGACAAGATACTGGAATCTTGTTCTGCAAACTGGCAGAACTGTTTGGCCACATTTTTTCTAAAATGCCTGAAGCATAGATTCTGCAAATAATGCAACTCCAGGTCAATGCTAGCTGAGCCCTGGGGAGAATTTCGCCTACCCTTAGGGTTGGAGATCAGAGAGGGTTTTGGACAGGGAGCTGGAGTATAGATCCCAGATTTCTGCAGCTACCTGGGGACAGGGGGGTGAGCATTCATGCCTGAAATATCCTGAATTTAGGGACTTCCCTCACAGAAAGGGTCAGTGACAACCTGATTCAGCCCCTTGTGGCATCTAGGCTGGTGGCTCCTCTACTGCAAGTCAGGGTCCTGCTGCAGAGCTGGAACAGGTGGGCTCTACTAGCTCCATCTCTAGAAGTAAATTACATGGTGCCAGAGCACAGGGATCATCTACACCAATTAATCATCAACACAATTCCTGGCACAATTTTGATTCATGCCAGCTAGTACTATTCCAGGGTTTCTGCCCAGTAGAAAGCCACACCTTGGGCTTTTTGAGGTGGGGAAGAAAGTTTTAGAGTTTAATTTGTGTTGGAATGAAAAAGAGTTTGATTTCTGCACAGATAGCATTTCTACACATGGCCGTGGGACAGGAAGGGTTTGCAGTTGTGGCAGCTGCTGCTGTTCTTCATCCCACTGCTCTGCCACAGTGGCAGCAGCAGAATAAGCTTCAGCCCTGTTGAAAGCAACAGGGGCAGCAGGAGGAGGACCCACAGAGGAATCAGGGAGTGTGAAAAGGAAAATGATCAGGGAAGATGGAGTCTTGTCCCCCCAAAAGTATGTGAATTCTCTCCTGCATTTTGCCCTCACCACTAGAACGAGGGGTATCTGGATTTGACAGAGACTACCTGGATTTCAGGCTGTCAGTCAGCTGTCTGGGACTACTAAACATCTGATTACAGAGTAACAGATTTCTGACAGTCGTCCCAAAACTTGGCTGTTTGGCACATCCAGGAAGAAAACATAAAGCCTTTAGTAGTGAAACTGAAGGTATGCTCCCAAATCTCTCATTCCACCCCACACCAAATCTCTCTTGTTTGTTTGGAAGCTTGAAATGACAGTGTAAGATGAAGAGTTGGGGCTGAAGGTTCAAAACTGTAAATTTTAGTAAAATTAAAGTTTCCAAAAAAAAAGGAAGATGGAAAATGGTAAAAATCTCTTAGAAACAGGTGCACACAAGGGAATGCTTCCCTAAAAATCCTTGCCATCTCCCATATACAATTTTCTTTCTCTCTTTTGTCCTCTTTGTCTTTATTAGTCCTTTTATCTGTAAAAGGCCACTGAGGAAATACTACATCAATAATCCAAGACAGCAATTTCTCACAATGATGTTGAGAAGCTAATTGTGAGTAGAAAACACTAAATCATAGAAAGATGGGGTCAAGGATATTTCCTTTCACAAATAGTTTCTGTCTTCATGCTTGCAAAGTCAGTTGTGCATGACATTCAGGGGCAAATAAGGCCAGGCTCAGCATTTTGTTGCTGAACAGAATAGGATATTCCTGCAATTGAATAAAAGGTAACATACAAAGCAATTGATACTGTTCTTCATGCTTCTGCATCCATCTTATTCATACAAGATAGATCCAAAATTTAGGCACTTAGATTTGAGGTTTTGGCTAATTAAGTTGCCCCTTTTTTTTTTCTTTCTTTCTTATTTGAAGCTTGAGCTGTCCTAATATTCATGCAGCTCTGACTTTGCTCTTAGGTTCCAACAGAGACAATACCTCAGTTAACCATTCCTGGCCTTATAGATCCTAGAGGCTTGGTGTACAAAAGCTGAGACTCTCAAGAACAGTCTAATAATCTCAGCACTGCAGAGAGAAAAATAATTTAAACTGCTATATACCCTTAGGCTGAGACTGTTATGAAGCAGTCTAATTTTGGTGTGTAGGGCTTGATGAACTATCTGTGGATAGCTTAGAAAAATGGAAGAACTTATACAACATCAAGAGACAAAGCAGCCCTTCTTGCCACTTCCACTGTGTCATCAGCTGTTGGTACTGGCTGATAAATCATAGATGCTCATGAGAAAATTCCAGCACTGGACTATATAAACCAGAAAAAAAACCCATGACTAGATTCTTTGGTTGGTTTCCAAAACTCTGTGTTACTGGAAGAAGAAGGATTTGCCACCAGAATCCTGTTCCACTTCCAGGCAATGTTCCTAGTCATACTGCAGTAGAACTTTTAGGGACACCTCAGGTGTGTGTTCTTAACTCCTAGCACTCCAGGTTTCTGCTAGTCAATGAGTCCTTGTCTGTGATAAAAATCTTATGAGGAGATACAACTGTACTTTGCTTGGAAAACAATTATCTCTGGAGGAAGAGATGCAAAATTTTATTGGTACTCTGACTGTAGAGATGTTGATAATGCTAAGGAAAGAAACAAGGCTGCCCCTTCTTTCCACAAAAATTAAATAAGCTTTTTGAACCTGCTGCTGCTTCTAATACTGACTTGTGGGTCTAAATTATGATCAGATCCTAGGAATTATTAAAACAACTGATACAACAAACATACTAAAATAATAGATCCCCTTGCAAAAGATGTCTAGGTGGAGACTGACACTTCAGAAACAGAGAAGGTAGAAATGGGCATCAGCCTCCAAGTGAGGCAAAAAAAAGACACTGAAGCAGGTAAAGTGCTCCTTGCTTGTACTGGGCAGACACACAGGGTGCAGTTCATCTCTCTGACTACAGGAGGGCTATATTTGACCTGGCATCCATAGCCAGCGGGAGAAGATGAGTACTTAAAAGATGTCACATAGAGTTAAGCAGGTGTTCCACCAGTGCCTGTCTTGAGGTGAGGTGAAATGAGCTCCCTTAAAATGGTGATCAGCTAATGCTACTGTACAGATATAGAGCATCTGCCGTGCCAAGAGAGCCATAAGTGTGCAGTCCAAGAGTCTACAAGAACTATTATGTGTCCCAGCAGCATACTGGGAGAGACTAAGGGTGCTGGCAATGTTTCCACTCTCTGCTGTTTGAGATGTCCAGATAACATCAGAAATAGGTGCAATGAGTCACATGTTATAGAGAAAAACAGAATAAATAAATCAAACCAAAGCCAGCAGCTGCAGAGAGTTGGACCTGAGGGAGAACCTTCTGCCTTATCTACATTTGATGATGAATGTCACTTTGAAGATGTCTGACAAGCAAACTAGGTAAACACACAGAGCTGGTGCAAATATGCATAACTGCCTTCAAACATTTCCAAGGAATTTATAGGTCTGTGTGATCTCCAGTGTGGGCAGCCTCGACAGAGAGCAGAAGAGGAATTGAAGAGGATCAAAAGTGGGTTTAAAAGAGAGGCAAATGAGTCAATTCATAGAGACGATTGAAAAATGGAAGAATGAACTGAATAGTAAACAATTTCAGGGGAAATGCCTCTTGGGATGGGGGGTCCAAAAAAGAAGGGATTCTGGCAGAAGAAATGTTAGAGGGAGGAGAAAATTTCCTAGTATGAGGAGATGGGGGAATGAAAGGAGTGAGGGACCACAAGAGATTTAGCAGTAGGAATTACAAAGAAGGAGAGGCAGATAAGGGAGAGGTCACAACTGCTGATAGACACTCTACAGTATGAATGGAAGAATAAATCAAACTAATAAAAAAGAAGAGCTAGTTAGGGCACTGGGGCAGTGACAAGGAGTATTTTTCAGAGTATTCTTAAGTGCCAAAGTTAGCAGGCTCATTTCCAGAGGCATCCTTTGTGGAAAATAGAGACAGGCTCCTCCAGGGAGCATATCAAAGCAGCAAAGTTTCTTTCTGAAGAGCTTGTCTATCTCCTTCAGTCAGAGAGGAAATGTAGGGAGCCAAGCTGCATAACTGAAGTACCTACACTGTATACCTAAAACAAGCACGTCTCAAAATAACACCAACTAGAACATGTCATCCGAGATAGTTTGGATAGCAGGTGTTGGAAAAAAGGAAAACAACAGAAATAAAATAAGGAAACTCAGGAAAGATCTACTTAGAAAAAAATATTTCATTGATCATTCTGGTGAACATTTGACAGCCTTTTCTCATACATTAACTGCAAGTAAGCAAACTAGTTGAATTGTAATTCTGTTGATGCAAAATTGAACACCTTAAATAAACAAAAGATCTCAAAGCTATGAGAATAAAGTTCAAGCATGTAACTTATTTATCCATTTGAGTTAAGAAAGTAAAATCTGTACCGCAATTTTATTCCCATACTAATGATTCCCTTGAGCAAATAATTATGCATGCCACATCTCACTGTGTGGACAGTCCGTAAATAAATTTTGAAATTTGTTCTTCTAAATATGAAAGAGCAGAATTCTCCAGCAAATATGTTATAGGCTCCAAATCACTCCAATTTAAATGCTTAGTATTCAAGGCTCATTTAAGTAATTCTTTCAACCCTGAGGCACTGACTATTGATTTTAAAAGGTGTGTTGCTATAAGGGGGTTACACAATCTGAAGGTTTGTTCTCAAGACCATTAAGCACTCATGTTTAAATTATTTTGCTTGCAAATTGCATTTGTTCAAATTTCTGTGGAATGCAAAAATAGAAAAAACAATCAACCAAGAAGGTTTCCTTCAAAATGTTAATGTAAACATGATTTATTTCTGGGACTTTTACACTTCTCTCTGGTTCTTTTCCCACTATTGATGTCTGTCTTTGAAGTCACTCCTTCTTTCTTTGTGTCCCAAACAAGCTAAGCATGAGAGGACAAGCACTTCAAGGAAACAAGTTATTACCCTGAAAGACTTCCTATGATTAGGTTCTAAAGCAAAGACCTTTTGCAATTCTATGCTTCTTAAAATTTAAGGTTTAGACAGGATGAGGACTGGAAATGCTACAGGCGTAGAATTTGGGAACTATGCTTCTTGAAATATTTAACTTGTTATGTTTATGGTGGTGTTTTAAGGTGTAAGACACTTGCAAATTGCATCGCATTCTTGCTGTTGCCCACAAACAGCACACAGTCTGTGCATGAAGGACTTCTAAACATACCATTCTGTGCTTTGGGCACTTCAAATCCAACTAGCTGGAAAGAAGTTTCCAAAAATATACTTGGAAATGTACTCTAGTGCCTGGAAATAAAGAGGTGACAATTGCAGGACATGTCTGTACAAGAAAATTCAGGTGCTTAAAATACAGGTGCCACATGACTATTTCTAAAGAAATTATCTAAATTTCTTGAGGAATATTGATGATGATACTGCTCTTCTGAATACTCTTGCATGGTCCTTCCGTCATGTCCAAACAGCATTAACAGAAGAACTGACCAAAAAAAAAAAAAAAAATTAAACAAACAGCTAAAAATATCACTAAATAACATTGTGGAAGATTTCTCTAAGGTAGCATTAAACCAGGAGGAAGCAAAGTCAGTGATGATGGTAGTGAGGTAATTAGATATACTAAGCCCAGCAATTCAGAACAGCAGTGTGTGGACAAGCACAGCAAGCAGGAGAGAGTAGGGTGGAGCCAAACACTTCAGAAACACATTCAGAAATATAAAATGCCATCAGCAATGAACTTCCTTTACACCAAAATCCAATCAGGATTTTCAAGGTGAGAAGTGATGCAGCCTACAAGAAGGCTAGGGAGGGACTTTTTACGAAGGCCTGTAGTGATAGGACAAGGGGTAATTGGTTTGAAACTGGAAAAGGGTAGCTTTAGATTGGAAATTAGGAGGAAATTCTTCACTCTGAGGGTAGTGAGACACTAGAACAGATTGCCCAGGGGGGTTGTGGATGCTCCATCCCTGGAGGTGTTCAAGGCCAGGTTGGATGGGGCCTTGAGCAGCCTGTTCTAGTGGGAGGTGTCCCTGCCATGGCAGGAGGATTGAAACTAGATGATCTTTGAGGTCCCTTCCAACTCAAATCATTCTATGATGCTGTGCAGGAAGCGGTTGTGGGTTTATTAATTTTGCTCATATCAGAAGTCTTTCAGAAGTAACAGAAGTGCATTTTGACTTGAAACATTGCAATGTGAGAAAAATCACACTGACTAATTAGGATTCAATTATTAATTTTTATATATTATTCCTAATAATAACTATGAGCAAAAGGAAATTTCACAGGTAGCTCCATGAACAAAGGAGTAAATGGAACCTGGATCCCCACAGCTCTGTGTCTTAGTATGGGTTGGCTTGTGTATTTAAGAAGAAAAGAAGCTACATCTGCAAGGCTGGGGGTTTTTTAAGGTCTTTCTCTCATATAGTTTCACTGTTTTCTAATACAGATTCGGCTCCTGCTGCAGGCTTCCTTTCAACAAGAACATTTACGGGATCCCTCTTGTTTTGCCTGTCTACTTTCATAAAACTGGTAGTGTGTTAATATCTCTAAGGCCTCTACCTTTCTGTAAATTTGGTCGCAGCATTCAATGGTTAGGGCAAACACCTTCCACTTGCATACATGTGTGTATACAAACAGAGCATTATCCCATGCCTCTGATTTCCTAAGCAGATGAAAAACCAACAGAGTTTTTAGAAATGACAGATCATAACACTGTTCCCAGAAAGGGCCAAACTGAATACAAAAAAAGGCCAAAAATTATTTTTTGTTGATCTTGTTTGGAAATTATTTTGCTTGTTTGTTTATTTTTGAAAATGGCCATCTATTCTCTAGTATGGTTTCCAAACCTTTCCCTGTGTTAAGCAGAAAAGAACAGAGCTCAGACTTCCCTGGCTGCTAGAGCAAATTGCAAAGGGTCTTGCAGCACTACCAAGCAGTGTTCACCGAGCCTCCAGTGCACTCCTACCTCACTTCCACTTGGTTCTGCCCATGCCTACATTTGCCTACAAGCAGGAGAACCCCCTCAGAGTGTATTTCCACAACATATTCAGAGAGGTGGGCAGCACCTCTCCAACTGCAGGACTTGATATATTTGTCTTTTACCTACAGAGGGAAAATCCTACCACTGATCTCCCAATTCGGTGGCCCGTCCACATGAGAATGAGCAGGGAGGGACTGTGCTTCCAAGCAATACGGACACTGCCTGTAACACCTCACAGAGGTGTCTAGTAAAGGAAATGAGCCCAATACCAGCATATGGAAGGAACCGTTTGGACCCTGTAGGGCATTCCAGGGTTTGTTTAGGCAGAATAATGGCCTTTTTAACTTGAGGGTGCCAGAGAGATATGAATCTCACACTTCGTGCTATTAAGCACCAAATCCCACTGATACCAGTGGATCTCACAACAATAGAGTTACAGAACCAGTGAGGTAAGTGACCACATAACTCATGATGGAGATGGTACAAGGTGCTCCAAGCAAACAATGAAATATGCTCTCTGAGTTTGGAAGACATTTGAATATATACTGTAGCAATGAGAAAAAAGAAACAGCTGTAGTTCTGTCTATGTTACACAACACAAGCCCACTGTGTTCCATGGAACTAATTTAACTTTGTGTGTGAAAAATCCAGAAGAAAAACATTTAGCCTTGTTCTCCAGGTTCACTTACTCCGATTTAGAACACGGACATTGTACAGATTTGCTGCTGGTTCCTAAGTCAGAAGCATCCGAATGGGAGGATCCAGCCCTTCTTGTCATATTGGTTGTGATGACATTTGAAAGATGGTTTGCTTAACAGTCCGGTAAAAGGAGTCACAGAAGCCAGATGCCACGTGAAACCAGAATGACATGCATTTCCTCGTAGCTGTTTGTGTTTCAGCTGAGAAAGATGATTTGTTTTTCAGCACATTATCATTTGCTGTGTTTACATTATGTAAAAAGTGATAAAGAAGCAGAATCAAAACTGTATTAATCCTGTGTAGTTAATACTTTAAATGTATGATATCATTTGAATGGTTTGAGCAACATAATACCTGAAAGACAGCAAACAAGTGACACCAAGCAGGAAGCTCTGAGCAGCAAAAGCTGTGGGTCTGGGCAGGAGGATGCTTATGTCCTTCCTGTGACAAAGTGGCTCGTATCTTTTGGCAACACGTATTTTTACTGTACAATGCCCGTTCAATGCACTGTGTGGGAAGGTGCTGACTGAAGCTTTGCTGGGAGGCTTTCTCAGCTTTCATGTGGTCAAAAGCCAATAGCAAATTAGGGCAACCAACTTAGATAATCAATAGCCTAATTGGTAGGGGTACAGAATAAGTTTCTTGCTCTTCCTCAACAGGACATCTGGAAGCTGTTACTCATTGTAGAAGTAATTAGTGAGTAATTGCACCAGAGAGACTGACACCCTAACCTGCTGTGGTGAGATTAGGACATGCTGCTTGCACCACAGTGGCCAGCTTCTGTATGTTTAGGGACACTTATACTCCCAGACATGCATCTAGAGGCCAGGCATGATTTCACAGCTCAACTTAGTAACATTGCCAGACAGGACTTCCACCTGTACCCCCTTCCCCTTCCACTTGCACTCAGAAATACCTCCAAATGACCTGCTAAATTCAGAGGTCTCATGGAGATAGAAGTGCTCTGTGAGGTGGGTGTGGCTGTCGGGTGTCTGGTCAATCATTTCTGTCTAAGATGTGACAGGCTGCCGAAAACCATGTCTCAAGTTGGTCAGATGCAGGCAGGTCAGAGAGCCTTGTGCTGATTCAAGAGCACTTTCAGCAAAGGCCACTTCCAGCAAATCCGGCTGTGGATAAGAGCCAGGAGAAGCTGGGCCAGAAAGACTTACCTACCTGCCATGAAGGAAATCTGAGGGACTTTTAATCCTCAAGCTGGTGATGACTTATACTAGGAAATCACCTCCAGCATTGCACTTTGCCAATGCGCAGTTCAAGCCAGAAAGCCACCATGCCAAGCTACTGAGCCCTGCTGCAAGGTGTGCTATGCACAGAGGTGTGGCTGTCAGGCCCACTTTAGTCAGCTTTGGCTTCCTTACATCTTAACCCCCCATCTGGGGTTGCTAACATATGGCAAAGTGGCCAAATGTAGTATTTGCTGTGTTAGTCCTGTATGCTCTGCTAGATGTAGAAACAGGTACAACCCCATCACTTGACATCCATGGCCTTGAAATCCCATAGGTGTTTCTGAGGGGTTTCCCTGCAGATAAGCTGCGCGAAGCTCCATCTGTGACATTCCTGTGCACTTTGACTCTTGAACCTGCGATTAGTTGAAGAGTGTGAGCAAAACTTCCGTGAGCACAGTGCAGGTAGTGGGGTTTCCCTGTCACTTAACTACAGTATTCAGCAACTCACCTTGACAAATCTCCTGGTTTCTGATTTGGTGACTTTGTCCTCCAGATTGCTCAACCCACAGGAACGTATATATTGAACCATATTTTCACCTTCTTCATCTGGGGAGATGGTGACATATGCTAGTGAAGAAGGAAGGGTAGGAAACACCATCCCGGGGAACTGTCGGGTGAATTGCCTCACCTCCA
>JAVFHW010045762.1:0-18667 GCA_032159205.1 Eurystomus glaucurus suahelicus
CAGTCTGTATCAGTGCTTGGGATTGCCCCAACCCAGATGCAGGACCTTGCACTTGGTCTTGTTGAACTTCAGGAGGTTGGCATGGGCCCACCTCTCCAGCCTGTCAAGGTCCCTCTGGATGGCATCCTTTCCCTCCAGCGTGTCAACTGCACCACACAGCTTGGTGTCATTGGCAAACTTGCTGAGGTTGCACTCAACCCCACTGTCCACATCGCCAACAAAGATGTTAAACAAGGCTGGTTCCAGTACTGATCCTTGAGGGACTCCACTTGTCACTGACCTCCACTTTGACATGGATGCATTGACAGCCACTCTTTGGGTATGTCCTTCTCTGTTAGTAAAGAGCAGGTCTAGCAAGGCACTACCCTTGGTGGGCTCACTTACCAGCTGAGTCTTCCACACACTCCAGGAACCTCCTGGACTGTATCTTCTCTGCTGTATTGTACTTCCAGAAGATGTCTGGTAAGTTGAGGTTCCCCACAAAAACAAGGGCTGACGATTTTGAGGCTTCAGTCAACTGTCTGTAGAACTCTTCATCGTCTTCTTCATCCTGGTTGGGTGGTCTATAACTGATTCCCAACAGGATATCCACTTCATCGGACTTCCTTCTTATCCTTACCCATAAACATTCGACCATTCCATCAGAGTTGTTGAATTCTATGCAATCAAAACACTAAGATAGAAAGCCACCCCACCACCTTTTCTACCTTACCTATTCCATTTGAAGACCTTATAGACATCCATTGCAGCACTCCAGCCATAAGAGTCATCCCACCATGTTTCTGTGATGGTGACTATGTCATAGCTGTTGTGCTGTACAATGGTTTCTGGCTTTTCCTGTTTGTTGCACACGCTGCATGCATTAGTGTAGATGCACTTGAGCTGGGCTGATGATTTCCCTCACAAAAATAGCCTGCTACCTTTAGGCTTGAGTCTAGTAAGCCCAGTTTTATCCCCTTCCCACTTCGGAACAGGTTTAAAGCCCTTTCAAATGAGCCTGGCTAGCTCATAACCGAGGATCCTTTTCCCCCCTTGAGACAGATGAACTCCATCTATTGCCGGCAGACCCTGTAAAGTGTAAAGCTCCACATGATCAAAGAACCAAAGATCCTGACCTAGAGAAGATCATGAAGATTTTCCTATTACATCATGTGATGCTATCTGACACATACGCATCAGAAGCCAGAGAGCAAACTAAGCACTATTCATATTTCAGACAATTGGGAATGGAAGCATGTGGGAGACCGCCACAAAGCAATATACAATAAATACATTGTTTATGATTAGTATTGCTGTTTGTCTTTAACAGTCAGCTGCAAGTACTTCTACTGAATGAAGAAAGAATTGTGGCACCTCTTCTAAAACAGAGGCTCAAAACAGGCAGCAAAAGAAGAATGTCAAAGGAGAAGCTATATAACCAAGAAAAAAAAAGAATCAAACAGAAGAAAAAATGACTAGAATGTAGCAGAAATTTGGAAGTGCTAGTGACCAGGCCTTCTCAAGATGAAGATGGAACAGAATATGTGCTGTGAGAATTGATTTAATGACTAAAAAGCAGGATGCAGAATATCTGCAGAAAATTATTTTATTCTGTTTGAACAAATTAAATTATTGAATTTCAAAACCTAGGATACTAGGAAAGACCAGGAATAACCATTTTTAAAGTATATTGAATTTTATATATTTCTTTGAGCTCAGTGATTAACTTGACACCTCATCACTGGAGAGGTCAGAAAGACATAATAGTTCATGCACCATATTCTGTAGTTTGAAAAGAAATCTGTTACATAACAGTCTCTGAAACACATGCTTCTTCTTATCAAACAGATGAACCTGCAGAAAGCTTCTAGGTAGTTACTATTCCGCAAGCTCATTTAGAAACTATGAAAAAAACAGTACTTTTTAATGACAAACAATGTTATATTACTAATCTCTCAGTAGGTGTAGAGAAGTATTGCCTTTGCTGTCAACACCACCGAGAACAAGGCAGCCAATGATAAATGCTGTGAACTAGTAGACTGTCCTTTTACAAACCAGAAAGCTAAATGAACATTTTCTTTCCTGAGCAAAACATTCTCTCACAGTGTGCATAGAATCTACAAATACCAAACATAAATGGAGGCAACGAAAAAATAAAACAAACATATTCCTCAAGATTCTTCACTTCTTAAACTTACAAGTAACAGTTCATTTCGCTAACAATAAATAAAAGAGCAAAGGTAATTTTGCCACCTTTCAATTTTGCTTACTTTGCTCAGTCAAACATAAGATAGTTTCTGGATTAATAGTACAAATCAAATCTTGGTCGCACTACATAGGGGCAATAAAGGGCATGGTGTGCTCATCCAGTCCACCAAGAAAGGGGATTTTTTTCTGGCATTTCCATTCTGTATCGCTTTGAGAGGTTCCCTTGTCAGCCCATGCCAACATGTTTCAGAGTTTCACAATGGTGGAGAGAAACAGAGGTCTCATTCTCTCCCTCATCTGTGAGGGTAGCAGGCAAACAGAAAAGAAATACTATGGACTAATGTTAGGAACCTCTGCCAAAGCATCACCTTTTACAAATGGCTATACAAATAGGAGCAGTATCCATAAGAGTGGTGGGCAGAACAACTCCAGCAAGAACTTTTCCTCAAGTCCTCAGGAACTCCAGAGGAGCTAATTGTGCAAGAAGCAGACACATCTTTCTGTGCGTCTGCACACAAAAGGCTCTATGTGATCCTCTCACCCATTCCATAAAATAAGTATGTTTGTGGAAATGCAGCATATTTTCCAAATAAACAAAGTATAGTGTGTAAGAGTAAAATGTTACTGTGACTCTCAAAGATCTTCTCTTTGAGATTGGTAAAATAAAAGAACATATATGGCACACAATTTAATTTGTATTCTATTATGTATACCATTTGTACTTACAAATATAAATATTTATGCAGCTTAAAAGCCTATGCATATTAATTACTTGAAAATGATAGTCTTTTTATTTAATCTCATAGGTTAAGAGACAGAAATATGCTGTATCATTTTCAGCACAATATTGTAAAGTTAATGAAATCATTCAATCTGACTAGAATACAAGAGACGTTGCACTGACATCTAGTTACTCTAGTCACAAGGTCTCTGGTTTGTGTTAGGTGTATCACAACCTTTTAGTAAAAACTTTACACCAAGTCAGTGCAAGCAAACAAGATCTTGCACTAGAATTTATCTCTCCTTTCAAATCCAGTTATTTCATAATTTCTTTGAAAGAAAAAGAATGCAGAAAAGCATGCATGAAGCTGATAAAAGTTTCAACTTTAAAGTTCACCTTGTAAATAAGGTCTGTTTGTAAATTGTTTTATAGAAATTGCGAGCATTCATACAATTACTCAGTCACACATTCTATTACTAGTAAGCAGAAAATAAAATTAATGTCAAGAGAGAAGCATTTTCCCATAAAAATGAGCTAGCCAGATTAGATAAAAGCCTAATTATTTAAAGGGACGATTTCCTATTCGCCTGGTACATGTAAGAGTTCGCTCATTTCCTGCATTTCACAGTGCCACCATCCACCTGGCAAAATCTTAACAACAAAAAGATGAACAGAAAAAGAGCTTTAAAAATTTGAAATAAGTCAATAATATTTTTATATGATCAGGCAAGAAACTGTACTCTGTTCATAAAAAGTTACATTATCCTGCTCATTTCTCTCATTAAGAAAATACAAAAACTGAAACATCTAGTCTACCACTTCTTAGCGTAAATATCTGCTTATTCTCTGTTCTGGAATGTCTTAACAGAGACTCTAACCTAAAATCATGGCTAGTACATAGCACAAATGAGTTTGTTTTAAAGAATAAAATAGTTAATGAAATTATTATTCCATTGTACTTTAGTTCCAAAATTATAGCAGTACTTCTCAAGTCTATCTAATCTTTCTCATCCTTTAATTTTTTATTTTCCTTTTTTTACTTTGAAATATTTTCAAATTGTCATTTTCATTCTCCTATGGGCTAATAGGAAAATGCAAAAGATACTAACCTAGATGATATCACAATGTTAGAAATCCCTCCACAAAAATAACCTAAAGTATCCTTGTAAACTCAGCTAATTTGTGCATTTGTGAAAGATGATCCGTGGTACTTTTGGTAGGGTGTTTCCAACTTACATCAACAGCATTCCTGACATACTATCTCTTAACACAACTACATGAAACTATTAATGATCTCATAAAACAAAAGCATGGTATAAATCAGTGTCTAAAAGGAATGGAAAAACCCCCAAGTTTCTTGTATCAAGTATCTTGAAGAGAATTTAGCTTTGTTCTCCAGTCAAGATAGTACACTAGTACTGTAAAGAACATGGTTATTAAGAATCTGTCTTTGAAAATGTTACTTAACCACTATTAATTAACATTAACATTTAGAGATACATCCTTCTTACTCTTTCTTAGTTTCTTTTAAGGCTGCATATTATTGTCCAGGCTGGTTTCATCGAGAGTAACTGCCACAAAAAGATGATCTTTGTGCATTTTACCTTTACCTTTATTCTGCATATGACACTCTACAGATTCTAGCAACACCATGAAGTTACCCTAGCCAGCTAAGGCTAATAGCCAAGTTCTATTTTATGTTATTTAAAACAAAAAAGAATCATAAGCAGAATACATCACTATTCCCTTAAAATTCTCTTAAAAACTGTACTGGGACACCACCCAACTCTAATGTAATCTTCATGCTAACCTTCAACAAAATTATCCTCCTTCCCCATAGAGAAGAATGATGGAAGAGGGAAGCTTGATTACATTATTACAGAAACTCTACCTTTCTCTCATGACTACAGGACTGGCAAAGGAGTTTCTAGGGTTTGACTGTCTTCTTGCAAACCAAAAACCCAAAAATCATTCACTCCTGGCCCACACGAGGTTGCATATTCCATTATCTGAACCAGATATGCCAGATTCTAAAAATCTGTTTGCTAAGCATAGAATTTACTTTTAAAATACAGAAGCATCCAACATATGGACCCACTTCCCAATTAATTATTTTCTGGCCAAAATGTTAAAATGTCCTTGGTTTCACCTTAAACACAATCATCTCAGCTGGTCATTATCTACCTGGAAAGGGGCCAAAGAATCTCAGCTGTCAGTACTCGGCAAACATGTATGTTTTGTCTTTTTTTTTTTTTTTTTTTTTAAATGAACTTCACTTCCATAGAGCTACAGTTGAAAGAAGGAAGTCTTATTACACATAGAAGTGGACAGACTTTCTATCTCTTTTACTGTCGTGATTTAGTATACCTGGAGTGCACATAAGTAGAGTGATGAGGAACTCATCAATATGCACTTACTGAGAACTGATTTATCCAACCTTACTGACACTGGTTTTATCCTTACGCATTCCTACTTAGTTCAACTGCTATGTTTTTTTACACATGCACGAAAAAACACAGAAGTCTTCGAAATTCAGAGCTGGAACAAAGTTATTAATTGGTGATGTATCTGCACAGATTCAGGAAAATTCAATAGGACAATAGCCCTCAAGTAAATGAATGTTAACAGTCAGCTTGTAGCAAAAGTAACGGTCAGCTTGCAGTAAACCTGCAAGTCAACAGGTGGAAAGCAAATGGCTTTTCTCATTTGCACACTACTTCTGCAAGAAGCCACAGGACAGCTGGGAGAAGAAACACATGTAAACAAGTCAGACCTAATGATTTCCTAATTAAAAAGAAGATACTATCTTCCCATTAACAGGTAAACTAATTGACCAAAATTCAACAGTTTCCCCTCAGTATGAGTAAACATAGGTGCCTTTCTTAAGTGAATTGTTACACATTTAGGCCAACCACTAGGTTTTCAATTCTGCTTGATTTGTTTAGATTATGTACTCTGTGACAGCTGTTGGAAATAATACATTAGAACAGCTGTTGTGGCAGTGACAAAGGGCCTGGAATTTTAATTGGACTGGATATTAATTGGAGGGGCAGTGTCTTTTTTTTTTTTTTCTTTTAAACCAAAGTTAAGAAAGAAATATTAAAAGTATGACAGATGCCTTTAAGGGATTTGACCTTGTAAGCAAGGTCAATCTTTGCTTTGACTATGTAACTTTGTGGCAACAGTCTTCACCATCTGAGTGGGAAGCATTAGTTGCTATGAAAAAGAGCATTAGGAAGAAAAATAGTAACAAAGTTGCATACATCATCCTTTTCAAATGCTAGCTGTGATCTAGAAAGGCCCTCTCAGTTTTTTAATAATTACTCAAAAGGAGATTCATTCCAAGACCCTTAGTAACCACCAGCTGAAAACAAAACTGTTCATCATGGCCAAGACCTAAGCACAAATGAATAATAGGCTTACTTTCAGCACCAGCATAGAGTAGCAAGCACAGGAGCACCACCATTGGCCTGACTACGTGCATTATCCGACAGCTTGGCACCAGCATGCTTTGGCAGCCTTGTTCTCACTGGCTTAGAAGCCACTGTGCGTCTGTTCAGTCTGAAATTTGAGATGAAGTATTTTCAGAGCCTGTGGAACAGATAAGAAAAAAAAGAGAAAAAAAAAAAAAAAAACAGTTAGCAAGAAAGAGGAGAAAATTTCTGTTTTTTTTCTAAGCATTCACAATTTGAGGCAAATCAATTATAAAAGACAAAAGTGCAAGGGAGAAAGAAAAAGAAACATGATTCATTTCAGGCTATCAGCATATAGAAGATTGAAGACAGTATATGTTACCATCATTTCAACATATTTCTTAGTCCAACTTTCCTACCATAATCAAGCATCTGTCACTCTCTGTATCTTTAATTGTATTCAACAGCACCTTCTGAATTAAGGAACTGTCATTGTTAATGAAGTATCTGGAATACTTATGTTGCATCACTGGAATACTCGTGTTGCAAGAGGGAATCAAAGTGGATTCAATATCCAGAATAAGAAGTCCACTTGCAAGCAGCATACTGGGAGCTGATTCCCTGGCTTCCGGTAAGAATAACACAGCAAAATCTGCTTCATGAGGAGCTCTCAGCATATTGCATAGTTCAACAACTGTCAAAGGTTAAAATCCCCATTGTGAATTCCTGTAAATATCTGAATTATGCCTAACAGAAAAACAGAAATCCAGCAGGGAATAAAGGGCTAAGATTCCAATTCAATGCATCTCACCTATTAAGATGGGTAATTGAATAGGATACAGTGGAAGTACCACAGCTAGACTATCTGAGTTAAAAAAGCAGTGTCTCTTTTTTGTTCAAATTTGCCACACCTGAGCAATAACAGAAATTAAGGAATATAAAAATATTTTCCCTCCCACCGGAAATACGAAAGATATATCCAAATAGCCTGCCATTGTCACTTTTCAACGGGTCTGCAACTTACAAACTTGGGCAAGTTTTATACTATCTTTTTCATTACTACATGAGTGGTGTCCATGCAATGAAGATTAAAAAAAAAAAAGGGTGAAGAAAAAATTATGCTAATTACCATTCCACCAGATAGATCTTACAGATTTGTGGGTGGTATAAAGACCCATTTTACAGTACAGTGCGATGCCCAAAGAATCTACTCAAGGAAGAAGAGACATGAGCAGCTGTTAGAAATCTATGGTTGTTATTAATATTTTTTGTAAAGCTACATTTTGAGTCAGCTACTGCCATTAAAAAAAACACTAAGAAGTGTTCCTAGGCTAAGTGCTGAAGGCACAAGCTTCTCCCCTTCCACTGCTACCATCTTCATGCCAGCATTTCAAACGACAGTAAAGTCCATGAGACATCTGCTCTGTCAGACCCAATTTGCATCTGTGCAAGCATATCAGAGCCAACTGCTACATAATGACTCCAGTGATATCACAAAGATGGAGATGTATGAAATGTACTTTGAAGGAACAGGTGATTTTGATCTTGCTTCTTCTAGACTGTGGGAGTTACAAGGGAGCCCCAAACTATTTCCAAAGACAGCTTACTTATGGACAAAACTTTACCTTTTTATTGGCACGCAAACACACTAGCTGACATGTGAAGCTGAACAGCAGAATTGTGATGGGTACTAAGATTTGTATCTGAACCATAAACTACTTCCTGTCGCAGGGGAAGAAGTGGAGAGGAAATAACACTGATAATTAATAAGGGAAGCAGTGGAGGGAAGAAAAAAAGAGCATGAAGGTGCTTATTTTACATGGCTGTTTTTTAACAGGGCATTGGTGATTATTTTTACATATTCCAAACACTCCCACCAAAATATTAAATGTGGTATCTAACAGAAAAAAATGTTATTACCTGCTTAGGAAAATAAGAGGAATTTCAAAAATTACATGATCTAGATACGTGTAATTATCCTCATCTATCCTGCCTGCAAATGAAGGGATGGATCACAAAACCTGGCAAATAAAGGCTCAGAAGAAAAAGGAACTTTTTTTTTCTTTCTTTTTAAATTAAAAACCTCATTCCATTGTCACAGTCTAAATGCATATACAAGCACTTATATACTGATCTCATTGTTTCTGATTTGGAGGTGATATTCAGTATCACTCAGATGATAAAAATCAAAGCCCTCAGTACTTTTTTTTTTGCTGCTTCCAAGTGTCATGGCTTTAGCTAACCTGATAAACTCACTAAGATTTCCTGGAGAGACCCTTTGCCTGTTGTTTGCTCTCTTCACTTGCTTATGACTCCATAGATAACTACTACTAGTTAGTGTTTTAGGTCAAGTAAACAGAAGCACTTGAATAAAGATGGTAGATGGGTACTTTTTCTTTTAAGTGATTGAAGACACTATTAGTGGAGGCACGTAGATGGCAGGCTTTTAACATTAGACAGATGCAAGCCAAGAGAAAATCAGGTGTTATCAAGGTTCTCCACACAAGTCTGTCTTAGCCTTACCTACAAAAGAACATCGCTTTAGCCAGGGACACTGCTACTGACAATCATACCAGCCTTGAGATTGATAAACATTTGCTATGTCCGTCCGTACTCAGCTTACTTGCAAAAACTAACATGGAGGTGCAATTCCTTACAAGGACTAAATGCAATTACCAAACAAGTATTAACTTCCAAATCAAACTACCTTTGTAATTCTGAAGTAAAATGTTCATCTAATGCATTATTAATTCCTTTCCTATTTCCTCCTGACTATAGGTTGTTACACCCAGAGTGTGGTACCATAGACAGGAAAAACATAAGCACCATTTGCAGCAGCAGTTTATACTAGCCTCTTCCCCAGAAGGACAACATTTGTCTCGCAGAATGAATCCAGAGTGAGGTACTCTCTTAGCAGCCCCTGTTACAACAGTCACATCGCACCAGTGCAGAAAGATTAGGATTCTCCATGGTAGAAAACTGACTATAATAGCTACAGAGAGATCAACAGTCATTAAAAAGAAACCTCTATTTGTGAAGCTTTCATAAAAGCTCTTTTTATTTTAGGAGAAGTAGTGCATAACTGCTATATTAAACAATAAAAAATTACTCTTACAAAATCTGTAAAAGAGCTATCTATGAGTAATTTCTTCCACAACTATTTTGGTGTCTTTCCCCAGATAAACAAATCATTAATACAAAAGTGAAAATCAAAGGGTTGAACCAGGTAATATACCTATCATGAGCACATATGTAAGAGGACAGATTTTCCCTGATTAGTGGTATTTATCAATCAGTAAAGACCAGTAAAAGTGGAGATGTCCAGCCCCCTCAGAGTATTCAATGCAGGGACACAAAATAATTTTCCTCAGCTAGAGCACTGCAGATGATAGCACCTGGGCATGGGCATAGGTATTGATTATCCTCAAAAGGATCAACGAGGTGAATGAAAAATCTGAACACTGAACTACTTCCTTGTAGTCTCTTTAATTTAGCATGAAAAATGAACTTTTAGGTGCTAACACAGTGCTAACTCATGAGGAGATGGTCCCTGCTCCAAGATAATTAAACTTAGAGAAAATGCTTACCTGGAGGCAAATATTTGGAAAAAAAAATACTAATTTTATTTATATGCTTGCTTTTCCATGCCTGCATGTGCATGTAAATGCTTGATAAATCAACACAGAAGTTTCACACAGCAAGGATAAGCTCTCAGAAGAGACTTGAACGCAGACAAAAAAAGAAGTCATAGCAGATGTAGGGAGCCACATGGAAAAAAAACAGTAGTGTACAAAATTTGGAATATAGGAATATGAAGGTATGATAACTCCTTTGTGCTATTACACAAACAGGATTTCTAGTTCAACTTTTCCAAAGTTTAAAATTTTTCAGAGATAGTTAATCTCTGGTCTGCCTCAAGGACTTATGGGAAAACAACTGGCTACATCTTACTTTTTTTTTAAAAACAGTGTTTCTCTATGAACCAGTGGCAGGCAACCACGGAAAAAGAAGACTGTGCTGACTTCCTGTTTCTACACTTCATTCTTCACAACTACAACCCTAAATTATATCCATTCCCTAGCCAC
Source organism: Eurystomus glaucurus suahelicus (assembly GCA_032159205.1). Lineage (NCBI taxonomy): Eukaryota > Metazoa > Chordata > Aves > Coraciiformes > Coraciidae > Eurystomus > Eurystomus glaucurus. The sequence continues at coordinate 10,407 of JAVFHW010045762.1, forward strand.
AGATTTCTAATACTGTACATATGCAAATGAAGAGAGGCACAAAATAAATTTGAAACATTACTAGAACCAGGTCCAGGAAGAAGTGCCAACACTTCACATCTTTGCATATCAACAAAGATCCCTCCTTAAAGAAGAAAATAAACAGATTTCATATAGAAATCTTGGCTGCAAAAACCTGACTGATAGCTGAATCCTTTATAGAAAAAAAAAAAGAAAAAAAATGCATGAGATTAATGCTCATAAGATGTTTAACCAAAATCAGTTCATTAATATCTCTAGGTAAACCAATGTCTTTTAAAGGAAGTTAAATGTATTTTCCAAAGTAATGAGGGAAATTGTCAGAAGTTCTGCATGATAAACGTTTCCATAGTTGAGCTGCTGGGGAACTTCCATGCTTCATTCTGTTTTAATTCCTTACAAAGCCAAAATGCAAATATATGATTAGGGAAATTTGAAAGACAGATGTGTTGAGTGTTCCAAAGCTTAGTCTTATCAGTCCCTGGATAAAAATACACCTTAATGTTCGTCTATCATTCCTGAATTTCTCTACTACACTTATTCCAACTCAAGTGAGCAACCACCCTAGAACAGCAGGTTTCTGATCTCAAGCAGGCCATTGAATTACATCACTGTAAAAGCACCACTGAGTTGCAGTGATATGTGGAATTTGTTTTTATTAAACAACTTACAATATAGAATCAGGTTAATATATTCTATTTTGGGCTTCCCCTGTTTCACGCAAAACAGAAAATGGATTTTCAATAACTGAAGAAATAAAGGAAATAGATAAATGAAATAAATTTGGTGAATAAATTAATTCAATGTCAACAAAGTACAGTAAAAAATCACACCACAGTGTTGCTTTTCTTATTTTGAAGTTGTTAAAAAGTTACTTTTTATTTACTTACAGACATATTGATGTTCATATGTAATCTTAAACCATAGACAGAAAACTCTGCCTAGCCTGATATTTATACAGCTTCACTCACATTCTAAATCATGAACTAAAATACCAATTTGTAGGTTGTCATACATCTCAATGTTTACAAACTTCTGTCATCTTAATCACTTCCGCAGATTATAAGAACCTTTCTCATTCACGGTGCAGAAGCATTTCACTACAGCATTCTGTATTCTTAACTCTGTGTCTCCCAAATAATGGATTGGAAAAAAAGTATTGTTCTGGTAATGGCTGAACTGCTAAAAGGAAAATAGTCTTGCTAGCGCAGAAAAACATATAATGTTATCTGGCAATGCATATTAAAGCAATATATTGTTGAGAATCTATACTAATAATTTAAACCATGTTGCAATGCCACAGATAACAGGTTAAGAGGACAAATGAAATAACTTCTACCAGGACTGACTTCTTGTCTGAAAAGCTCAAACTCTGCCAATATCCCAGTCTTGACTCCTGTCACCCAAGAACCCTGGAGATTAGCTATAGTTACCCTGAAATAGTCCAGCTCAGACTTTGAAATTAATGAAAGCAAACTCTGTTCTGATTCTTATTAAAAAAAAAAGGGGGGGGAAGGAACTAAAAATATAAAGACAGACAGACAAAGACGGAGACAGGTGGGAAGGGAGGGAGGTAAAGAAAAGGAGCTAAAATAAATACCTTGACTAATCTGCACCATTATACCCTTTCTGCAAACACAGAAGAGAAATAGGGTGAAATCCACAATAATATTTGTAGAATATCTGCTTTTCTGCTTTTAGAAAAGGTAAACACTATCCTAGAAAATAGCAAATCTAACTTATCAACAGGCACTGCCTGTGATACAAGTGCCTGAGTACAACTCAGCACTGGTGAAGACGCACCTGGAATACTCGGTTCAGTTTTGTGCCCCTCACGCCAAGAAGGACATTAGGACATTGAGATGCTGGGGTTGTCCAAAGAAGGGCAATGAAGCTGGTGAAAGGTCTAGAGAACAAGTCTTCTGAGGAATGGCTGAGGAAACTGGGGTTGTTTAGCCTGGACAAAAGCAGGCTCAGGTGAGACCTTGCTGCTCTCTGTAACTATCTGAAAGGAGGTTGTAGGGAGGTGGGTGTTGGTCTATTCTTCCACTTAACAAATGATAGGACAACAGGAAACAACCTCAAGTTGTGCTTGAGGGTTGTCAAACACTGGAACAGTCCACCCAGTGAAGTGGTAGAGTCACTATCCCTAGAGTTATTTAAAACACATGTAGACATGGTGCTTAGGGACATGGTCTACTGGTGGACTTGGCAGTGTTAGGTTAATGGCTGGACTTGATGATCTCAAAGGTTTTTTTCCAAGCAGAATGATTCTATGATTCTATGAATAGTTTACCTCCAAAGCCTGGTTTAGGACCAAATGTAATGACTGTTTTTATGCAAAAAAATTTACAGATTGTTTTTTGCCTTTGTCTTTTCTCTCAAGAACAGAAAATGAAACAGTAAATCACTTGTGCTAGGCTATTTGGCATGGACAGTTAAAGTCCTCTTTTGCTGTCTATTGCATTACTTGAACAGTACTGCAGCCGTGTGTCTACCACCTTTTAGGATAGGCTAAACCTATGAGCATGTGAGCCACATATCAAAATGTTCATAAATCCCTTGGGCCATACACCACATACTCATCAGACAGTCTCAGGAAAAGAAGCTCCAAAGCCAGCTTTCAAGCAGATGTTCCCAGCAGTTCCACAGAAAATCACCACTTCTATGGAGAACAGCTAGATTGCATGATATGCAGCTGAATTCTGGGACCACAGTTACTGTCAGAGTCAGCATCAGTACTTTTTGGTGGCTTGCTTCCTCCTGGAGGTAGGTTTTTGGGCAACCTAGTAATGAGAATAATCCTATAGCTCCGCTGCTACACATATGACTTAGGTTTGCTGAAATTGCTTTTATCTAAAGAGCCACATCTGTTTCAGAAGAATTTTACCTCTTCTGTGTACTTTCAACATGGAAATTGTGACGCTTTCAGGTTGGGCCTCACCTTTAGGATCAGGCGCAATTGAAACATACCGGGTACTGCAGATACTAAGATAAAGCTAGAAACATATTTACAGGTTTGTAGCTAACAGGTCAAATCTGACATACAACATCGCAGGGTATCTTTTCTGTACTATATTACTCTGCAATTTCTTCCTTTATGTCTTTTCTTTTTCCTTTTCACTTTATAGTTTTGTTTCAATACTATCAAATATACTTGTTGCCTAATCAGATTGAAGCATGACTGACTGAGACAGTGAATTTGCAGTACACGCAGGACAGTAAACCAGCTGCAGCTAGTTTAGCCTGACTGCACTTTATTATAACGTTGCTGATGGCAATACAATCATATTAGAGGAAGAGATGGAGACCTAAAATGGTTATTTTTCAAAAGTAGTTGGCATTATAAAATGATTTGATAATAAAGTACAAAAACTTCCTGAAGCAATAAAAGCACTATGCTTTTCCCATACTAAGATAGGGCACAATGACACAGTTGACCACAGTTCCCTTTTTGGAAAAAAAGAAGATGGTAACTATAAAATACCTTTGTAACACACAGTACTTTTTATTAAACTCAAAGAAAAAGTAAAACTAATAGTTTATTTAGTTTATAATAAGAAAAAGAATTAACAAAAGCCTACATATACTTGTTGCTAGAATCTTCCTTATTACAGAAAGAACCGCTTAGTACACTTATAGATACCAAACTAATGTCCTAATGTTGACAAGCCAGTTTTGATACCGAGTAAAATCATAAAATCATCAGCAGGGCCAGACATCATGGTTTAAAATTTGTTTTTCTTTACAGACCACATAAAAAATATAGCTTTATCTGTAATTAGTAGAAATGAGTGTCTTAGGATTGCTGCTTCAAGTGACACTTCAGCTGCTTCACAGAACCTATACCTCAACCCTCTTACAATGGAAAGTTAGAAGCAAAAAAGTTATTCCCCTATAGACTTCTTGTATTTGATCTGATGAAAGCAAACTGAAAACAACAACAAAATATTTACATTGTAAAACCTATTACTGTTTTAACAGTCTAACAATTGGAGATTGTGAAATCATTCATCAGTACACATGCAGTCATTTCTCATTGTTGAGGTTAAGACTTTCTCTTTGCATTGAAGTGGTGCAGCTTCTACACCCAGAACTTTCATTCACATTGTTTTGTCCAGGCAACTTGGCACTCAAATGTCTTAGCTACAAGAATGTGATAATAAAAATAAAACCCTGTTATATCTCTGGTTCATCCACTTAAAACTTTGTTATAGATTGCCAGAATAGACTAAAATGCGTTATGTATACTCCATATATTCTTCAATGTTTCCGCATCCTGCTCAGGAAACATTTCAGCAAGTAGTTTCAAATCTAAGTCCTGGGATAGCTTCCCAAGCACTCGTCTTTTTGGGCTAATATTAAAGCAAAAGTAACTGTGACTTTATCCTCTTCCAAATGTGCTGGCCTTAGCAACAAGGTGATAATTTCTAACATAATTGTCAGTTGCATACCAACATTTTGTAATCTACAGCTTCTTTTGTAGTCTCTTTAAGTCAGTTCTCAGTACGAAAGTGAGATTATGTGCTATCCACCAGAATGAATGTTATTTTCATAAAAGGCATGACAACAAATAGATGTAAATTGTAGTGGATACAGCTATGGAAATATTGCTGTAACATAAATACCAATAGCACACTGGGACAGGGACAGGGTATTCATGTCCACAATAACATTACACAGGTGATGTCATATTTAGCAACAATTGTTTTCCTTCCCATGTACTAGAGTAGTTCCATTCTGCTAAAGAACTTCCTACATACTATTGATTTATATCTATAGTCATGTCTCTCACTAGTTATGAACATGACATAGTTTTTGAAACTGTTGTATCTTCCTTCTTAAATTAGCAAGACAAATCAGAGAAAAAATATTACAAAAGATTAAATTGGTGAAATAACCAAGTTGCAGGCACTGTTGATAGTCTGTGTTCTAAATAAACAGTCAAAAGGTGTAAGAAAGAAACTGGACTGAATATAGGACACAAAAGGAAGGTTTTTCTAATTGTTTGTCATCTTTTACAAAAAATACATAGCTAGGAAAACACAGAAGATACCGGTTTAGATTAGAGCTCTCTAGTCATTCAGAATTTCAGAGTCTGATAAACTGAGCATCAGATGGAATAAAATAAATACAGATATAAGACAAAGCAATGCATTTAATGACCAGCAAACCACAACATCTGCCTAGCAAGAAGGTTTAAGAACATACACACGTGCATACTCACACACAATCACAAAAATGACAGATTGGCAGAGTTCTGATTTGTATCAAAAGGTAGAAAAGACAACCTATCTGCCTTTCAGACACACACCCCATAGGGAGAGCCTTCCAGGACTTTTGCTTTTCCCTCTGCTTTCTGCTTTTTCATTCTAGGTTAAAAGTGTTAGTAAGCATACAGTTATGATGTTCAACCTACAGAAAGAGCCTAACTTTTAGCTACACAGTTCTTTCTTTTTAGCCAAAACCAATGAAATATTAAGACTTCATATATGTGGCTATCAAATAAAAACCTAGAATTTTACACTGATGCATTATACCACATAACAAAGTACAAAATACCACATGCTGTGATCACAAAAGCTAGCATCCTGTAAGAGCACACAGTAACTTTAAGTCTTCAGACAGTCTCATTAAAATGTTTCAAAACTTTCAAAGACTCAGCTTACATTAATTGCCTCACTAGAACATGAAATAAAATTGTTTATATTACTTGGAGGAAACACATTGTGTAATTTTATGGAATTCTCTGTATTAGCACCATCGGCTTCCTTGTTAGCACAACACTGCTTCCGAAATACAGGCAGACTAAAGCTGTTACGCTCCCTCCTCAGAAAGATGTCACCCACGTAACAGAAATACCCAAAGTTTACACAAAGCATTGTCTCAACAGCCACAGTGTTGAGGCTGCCATTTTTGAGGTGTCCTGGTTGGAGTCAGAACCAAACCAATCCTGTTTAGCGATTTAGTCTTTTCTAACTGCACTTTCTGAAGCTAACAGCATGTTTTTGTAGACAGTGTCTGCTTCTAGCAGTGATAACGCCTGATGTTTGGAGTTACTACCAAGGATTGGTATGCAGACCAAGGCCACTCCTAACTCTTATGTACTACATCAGAGGGTGCAGAAAGTGAAAGGCCGCACCTGTGAGGAGGAGCGGCCAGGACAGGTGACCCTAAACTGACCAACGAGGTATTCCATCCCATATACATCATATTCAGTATAAAGGTGAGGAATCAGGAGGGTCTCGGCCCTTTGCCCTTTTTTTCCTTCCCATTGGCCTTTCCACTGGCCTTCACTTCCCTTTGGGGTCCTCCTTGGACCCTTCCATTCAGCCTTCCCTCCTTGGACCATCTCGTGCCTTAATCTTGACTCATATGTTCCTGAACCCAGCTCCTGAACCCTTTTCCCAGCTGCTGCTGAGCTCAGTCTGGGACTTTGCCAGTGCCTCCACAGCCCCAGTGGTGATGGTGACACAACTGTCATCAGGGGGAGGCTGGGTTTGGTACTGGTTTTGTATGTATTTGTACATATTCCATTTTATTTTTATTATCTTCATTAAAGCTGTTTTAGTTTTCTAATCTGGAAGCCTCTCTCATTCCCTTCCTCTCCCTTTTGGAGGGGAGGGGGCCATAAGTCTCTCTCCCTTATCCTCTTTCTCTTCCTCTATTACGGGGCAGGAAAGAGGGGTTAACAGAGAGTGTCTGTTGTAGGTTTGGTGGATTGAACCTAAACTTCAACATGAGGAAACCTCAAAGCTGTGAACGTTACACTATGAAAGAGGGCTGGAAACAGCAGCACTTACTCAGGACTCAACCACTCCCACTAAAGTGTTAGCACTATCCCACAGAGATAATATGTCAACAGAAAATTTCAGAGGGAGCTGCAAATAATGATACTTTAGAAATTATTTTTTATTAAAAACTCTATAATCTAGAAAGACAATTCCTCTTTTGGCTTCTTTTACTCACAGTCATTTGTTTTACCTAAGAATGCACCAAGATGCAGGGAAGTTTATTTATTTATGTTTAAATTAATGCATTCTCTTTATTTATACTAATGACAAATTATCTATTATTTCAATATAACTAAAGCCCAGAAGATAAGCCTAAAGTTCTACATGGAACACTGTAATACACTTTGTGGGAGTTTCATCTTTCACAAAAGAAATGCTTGAGCAACTAGTCATATCCTGGTAAAGCTTCTGCAGTACTTCTATTATTACTGTTACATCTCTGGTCATGTGTGCTGTCCCAGGAGTATTGTTCTGGATTGATTAGCATCTTTATGATGAAATGCTCAATTACAGATTTGAAATAGGTAATTATAAAGGGAGTGTATATTTTCCAGTTAGGGATTTTGTTTTGATTTTTTTTAATTATCAGTGCATGAAAGGCAGCTGTAGAAGTTCTGACTGCACTGTTGACTCTTTAGAAATAAACTATGTTTTGTTGCTCTCACTGTGCATAAGCTAAATTGAATTTCTTGTTATGACCGGTATGAGAATTTTATTTTCAACTGTCAGGGTGTGCAGCCAGCTGTAACCAATTTTTCAATATTTTGAAAGCCACATTTGAAATATTCAGTTGCAAATGACTTAGGAACCTTGCCATTAGTGAACAGAAATCTCTTTCAAAATACTTTCCAAATGTACTTCTTTGATGTAAAGAAGTGCAAACAAAGATACACAATACGGATTACCTGCACAACTTTAGCAGCATATGTAAAAAAAGAGCAAGTAAATTTTGGAGACATGTCTAAGTTTGCGACTAATGTCTAATATTTCAGAGACTCTTGCATATATTACCAGATTTTGAAGACACCTGCATCATCTTAATATTGTTAAAAACAATTTCTGTTATGAAAAGTGATTCACTTTTCCTGAGGGTTAACAGCAACTGAGACAGTGGCGAAAGTGCTAAAAATTTTAAGGGTCAGAAGTCAGGAGAAAAAAATGGAAATATTTCCTTTCCTTAGTACATTGCATGCTGCAGCAAGACATCAATCTTAAGAGGTTTTTTACTGAAGTAGCTCATTCAGCTGTTGAGATTATATGTTAGTTTGCATTGCTTCCTCATCTGAGGGGCTAGAAAATATGCTATTGACAGGATAACTATTTATGTATGTATGTATGCATGTCTTTATTTATTTATTTTTAAATTATAATAACTGAAACAATTGGACTAAGTGAAGTAATGCAAGGATGTATTTCAAGCAGTCTCTAACCCCTTGATATCCAGAACCA
>JAVFHW010045766.1:0-51206 GCA_032159205.1 Eurystomus glaucurus suahelicus
TTTTTTCCTTATAGTACAGCCCTGTTACTCAGGATTTTTAGGGTTATGAAACCAAACATAACCCAACAATGACTACAGATTATAAATGTATTATTTGCAGTTCTTTCCAAATTAGAGTGCAGTGCTTTCTCAAGTGCTCTCAAAACTAGGTTTTCTCAGAGGTAACCTGTGTGTGCCTGGATATTTTTCAGAGCTGATTTAAAAGTTAACCGTTTGCATTTGTATTTCTCCCATAACACAGACTAAAATACCCCAACAGCTACAATAATATAAGTGACACAAAGGCATCAAAAAGATAAACAAATAAGGTAAATATATAGATGGTCTTATCTGAATCTCAGGATGTCTCCCATCTTTCCAAAAAGGGCAAAAATATATACCAGATATACACCAGAGACACTACAGACAAAAATAGTTTTGCTGTAGGGTGTGGGTAATCTGATCTCTTAATCCATTTGCTGTTAATATGTACATGTTGTGCTAATTACCTATGTAAATTATTTCATAGTTATATTAAAGTTGTGACTTTTATTCTGAGCTTTGACTTTCAGAATGATAAGAAAGTAACAAGCTTAAAGGACATTTCTTATTTAAAGGGCTTTGATCATGAAAGTCTGAAACATAATAGAAATGTTCTGGTCAAATATGTGGAAGTTCTGTGACAACTCCAATCTATTCCATGCATATAATGCAGAGATGACATTCATCTTCTACGCTCTTATTGCCTTTTATTGCAAAAATGCAACTTAAATACTTAAAAATTTAGAAGCATAATTCAAAAAGTACTTTCAGCAAATGTGATTTTCATTGCCCTATTTTCTTTGGAGAAACTCAAGACTTGAATATTACTACCAAAGTAATGGCAAAGATGGTTGTGATGGGAAATCTTATTAGTAAACAAGAGCTGCATCTGAAAAATATTATCATTAAAAGCTATGTCGTAGTTAATTGAGTCTGATATGAAATTTAGTGCTGGAAAGTTAATGACTAATGCAGCTATTTCACAGAGCTTGGTTACTGAAGGCTCTATAATGATCTCCTTTGCTTCATAGCAACAATGAAATTAACCTCTCTTTTGTCCTGCAGGTGTTGTGTTCTGATAATGCATATCCTTTACAAGTATGAGCAAATTATTTCCTTTGCATACAAATTGAACATAAGCTGAATCCATATGGAAAAGAAACTGAAAACTTCTTATATTTCTGAACTAAATAATACTTACTTAAATGTAAGTCAAAATTCTGTAAGTCGGCATCTTGGGTGAGTTAAAATAACATTAGTAGAGGTAGGAATTTAGGTGATCATTATTTTCCTGAGTTTCTATTTCTGTTATTGTATTGCCTTAAAAGCTTACTGGACATAAACCTACCAGTTAGCAAAGCTCCTCCCTAATGTCAAATTATGAATCAAATCCCAAAGGCATGAAATTTTAAGTACGGTGGTCTAGAAAGCAGGTTTGGGGAAGGTGTAAGGGGAACATCATTAGCTTTTGATGATCAGGGCATCTACTGCATTAAAGGAGGTAGAGTGCATTTATAATTTGGAGTGGAGAACATATAAATGAGTAACAGAAGGTCCTGGTATGGTGTCAGATTTTAAAATCCTCACCATCCTTGAAGTAACTAAAACATAAATAATAATCAAAAGAAAAATAAGGAAAGCATAGCGAGAGTATTAGGAATGAAACAAAAGGAAATAAAGCCAGTATTGGTGCAGTAAGTAAGGTTAGCATCTACTGTACTCAAATAAGAGATATTTTTTACTTTTTGGTCAGTCTAGTGACCACAGTGCTCATGTATGTCCTATAGGCTGCATTACGAAGAGATCTATTTGCAGTAGAAATGATCAGATTATTTTATTGCTTCACTGTGAGTATGAAAGGTCAAAAAAAGTTTAAGGATGGTCTTTCTCTTCTCTTTTCCAGGTTTTCAAGATTCTAAAGGAATGCGACAGGGGAGATGACTGTTTAGAGAAGATTAATTGATAGACTTGAACAGATTGTTGTAGTACTTTTCTTAATGTAGACTATCTTAACTACCTTCTTCTGTCTATTATGAAAAACAGTCATGAGGGCAAGGTGGGAAGTGCTTACCATCATCTCCAGAGAAATGATGACTCTGCAGCTGACTTAACTCCAACCACTGCTGTTAGTGTGACTGTGTAGACAGATTCAGTTTGTACATTTAGAAACTACACCAGCAAGCCAAAAGCAACCTAATAACAACAATTTAGAACATGGCATGCTGGACTTATTATTGCAAGCTCAGACTAAGCATCCAGTTTCTGCACATGCCCCAAATGTGATGCATAAACTTAGGCATAAACAAATATTGATTTTTTTTTATGGGAGGTAATTATCAGGAATGGCATTTTCAAAGACTAGCTTAGAGTCAGAAAATGAGTGGAAAACCATTCCTTTTTATAAGTCACCAGTTTAATAGGACAGTACTGTATACTTCTGTATGTCAAAGTCAATATATGACTGAAGAGGAAATTACATGCTGGGTTAAGAAGCTTGCAATATTGGGACTCTCAGTTACCTTTTCTATATTCTCAACATTGCTTTTCTGATTTTTTTTCCAGACATTTAGTAGGCAAAACTCTTAAAGGAAGCAACTGAACAGTTGTGGTAAAAATATTTGCTTTTTGTTTAATTTCCCAATATAAAAATTATATGAAGGAAGAGTTTTATAATAGACCTGGTGAGAATTTTATGCTCCTTAGAAAAGCCTGAATATTGGTGGAGGAAGGAACAGAATAAAGGTAGAAAGTCAGAGAATTGGGATGAAAAGTATTTCTCCTTCAATCACCACCTGCTTGTTTGCCAAACTTAGAACAATATTTACCAAAACACTTATGCTTTCTGTGTTAAAAGCTTTATTATTTGTGTCAAATAGTACTTAAGAAGGGACCAAAGATTGATTGACCCCTGAATTGTCTATATGGATTTCAGGACATTCAAAAAAGATTACAAGGAAAGAAAAGCATTTATCACAGGAAAGAACATACATTTTATCCAAAAGGTGCAGGGAAGGGCATAACATTCCCAATTTTGCTATTGTTACGGAAGTAAGAGAACTATGTGGGAAATTAGCCTAAAATGTCCGTTTAGAGAGGTGGTAGATTTGCTCTTAGATGAAGATGTATTAATAACTGCTGCCTTCTTTTAATTTTCTGTCTGATATAGCAAATAATTCTGGTCTTCAAGGCACAGCTTTTTCAGCATGGACAGTGACAATGACAATTCCCTATCCTCCCTCCTTTGTGGGAGGAGGGCTACAGAGGTGCACTGGTAATTGTGGTCGATTAACTGACAGGAGGCAGAAACAGCACAGGGATGAACCAATACTTTCTAATTCACATCCTGTTTTAGAGGAAGCTGAGTCCTACAGGCCAGCCAAGGAATTGTGAACATGTACTAAGTATAAGGCAGATGGAATATGCAATAAAATTTTCCTATAATGAGAATTACAATGTTAACATCTCCAGTTAAATCTACTTTCTCTATGTAACAGAAAATTTAGGGTTGAAAGTTAAACAAAAAAAACCAAAAGAAGTTTGCTGCTTAAATACAGCATAATCATCTGGGGAAAGTCCCAAGGGATGGCAAGGAAGCAGTAACTTTGTCACTGTTCCCTAGGCTTTGGGATGCCAGATGTTAGCTCAGACTACTGAGTGATGCTTTAGTGTTTGTAGAACCATAATTGTTTTACGGAATGAGAAAAAATTCATTTGTCAGAGGAAATTGAACGCATCTCTGGGCTTCAGGTGGTATTTTGTGGATTGTTTCCTGTGGATCATGTACTAGTTCTATGAAGGACAGTGTAAGCTGTCTTGCTGACCTTTTCTTGACTGCAAGGTGATGCAGTCATAAATATATGGATATTCCACTGGATGTCTTATTCAGAATGTGCAATTTTGTGAGCTGAAGTTGTCTCCAACAAACTGCACATGTTACTTTCCCTGGTGACTCGTTTTAGGGACATTTTGCAAAGGCATCAAGGGAGCAATCTTAGGCATACTCTGAAATGAACAACTGTACAACTTAAGCAAAATGTAGAGTGGGGTTTTTTTCAGATTCACAAGGAATGATGAAATTTTAAAAAGTATTTACTGAATTGCAAGTTGTATAACTGGAGCCCTGCTATGTCACACTTGATTCATTAATGCAGCTAGGATATGAAAGAGTGAGTAGATAAAAATGCGCTAAGTGAACAAGGAGCAGTCTGTCAGTTAAAACTATTTTGTTTACTCAAATTCAGGACTCTCCTCCCAATTAAGGTAATTTGAAATCCTGGTGTGTGAATTTGGATTCCTGGTATTTGAACAGATAATCCTGGGACAAGAGACTTTGTGGGGCACTGTAAAAGTATGTTGTTTGGGGTTTTTTTTTTCTCTCTTTATGAAAGCATCATCTGCTCTATAATAACTAAATAATGTATTTTTAGTAGGTTCAGAAACTCTGAAAGTTTGTCTTTGGTTTAAAATTCTCTTGAAATTGGATAAATATAGCAAACTTGTATCTTTCACTTACAGTCTGTCAAATGTATGAAATGATGCATAAACAAAATAATCATTGTAAGACCTTCTATCTTTAAAAACTATGTATCTATGGAAATACAGATTTACTGAATCCATATGAAGTTATCTGGGAGATAGTTCTCCATGGAAAAAAATTAACAGAAGTTTCTGAATAAAACTCCTGAGACTCTGTTTCAAGGAATGCTTTCCATTGCCTTATATGCAAAGACTGCAGTAGAATGTAATTCTAGATCAACTTTATTTTTTTAACTTGGTAGCTGAAAGGCAAAGGTTGAAAATATCTCATTTGAAAAGTCTGGTAGGAGGACCATAAAGAGAGCCTCTCATTTTTTACAAGATAGACTTATATATTCAAGACACTGGCAGAATATGAAGTTATAAAACATTGACTACAAAGGAAAAAAAGAGCAATGTGGAGAACAATTGGAAAACAGTGTGGAAAGAAAAGCTGGTAGTGTATTGCTGAATTCTTCTCTGAGCTAAAAGAAATGAGTGCTTGTTTTCATCACAGCATATCAGGTTTACATGTGAACCAAATGCAAGAGTTTTAGCAATGAGGGAGCTCATGAGAGGATGATATTCTGGCCAGTTGTCCATTTTTTTCAATTTTTCTTTTCCTTGTAATAGCTGTGTCTATTAACTAGAGATCCCTGAAAGTGGTTAAATACTTGGAAATGTACTTGATCTATATAAATAGGAAATTACTCCAGTAGTTGCAACAATAATTACATTTAAAATATAACCACAGTATGTTAACTGCTGGGAAAAATTAATCTCTGTAACTACTAAATTCATCACAGGATCATTTGATGACTGATCATCAGAATCAATACCATTTTACTGATGAGAATCCATACATTGTAATGCTGAGAAAAGACATCTGCTATTTTCAGCAAGATGATGCAGTGCAGGTTTTTCTTTCATCCTTCCTCCTGCAACATTTATGTCTGACTGTTTCCAAGACCAGTGTCCTGCAGCAAATGTTGCCAGGAATACTGAATACTTTCAATTAGTAGTTCTCTACTTCTCTGGTAGCTAAGCAACTGACCTGTGGTGAAGAATACATAATGATCTTCTGCATATCCACCTTAGAGTATCAGACAGAGCATAGGCTTCAAAACATGGATTTGTTCACCCATATTGATGACTTTGACTTAGCCTTCTGTGAATTATGAAGAAGTGTGTTTACTGTATATTTTATGTAAATAAGTCAAATACAGAAATAAGAGGCTGTGTAAGTATGTTGCTTCATCTTTCCCTGTTCATTGATAATTATCACAGTGCTAGCAAGCAAACATTCATAATACAAACAATCATAATTAACTGCACAATGGAATGCTTTTTAGCTTTTCTTTAAACTATTGTGAGTAATATGGTCTTAATAAAGCAGCATTAATGTAACTGGGATCTGAGAAAAACCAGCAGCTGTCACAGACTTAATCCACATAAAATAGAGAGAGGCTGCTAGTTGTGAGGGGGATGGTAACATGAAAAAATAACAGAAAGAATAACCTTATCCATTATGAGGCCTTCCGATACATTAAGGGATTCTGTACCTCAGAGCTGGTCTGGACTTACTGTTGTTATAAGAATCCCATGTTCTATCAAATGCCTGAGAAGTTATCTCCCTCCAGCTTTCTTTAGTCAGAGGACTATGCTTATTCTGGTCCAGTGAATCCCTTGACAGTCATCATGCTTTTTATGCCTCACGTGTGGGAGACTGCACAATGTGAAGGGGATCAGGATGGTATCACAGATGTAGCAAACCAACAGAAATTCCTTAAACACACTCACCAAAAATGCACAAAGAATGCACAAGAAGCAGCGTAAAAAGAACATTTTAGAATATTGGAATTGCATTACAATGACCTAAATAGTTCAGATAGGAGACATAAGAGCGCTTCGGCCAACAGAGATAACCCATTTGCAAACACACACAAGTCAAATGTGAAGTTAATAATCAAAAAACAGAGCTTGGTTTACCAGAAGCTTTTGCACAGCACCAGTTTTAAGCGGGTTTGGGATAAAGAACACACGGCAATAACTCAAATGATTGAGAAGTGTTTCTGAGATGCTTGTCTCTGAGTAGTGAAAAGTATTTGTCTTGTATACAGTCCTTCAATAGCTCTCCTTTTTCAGTTAGCTCAAGTCCCCAGGGAGTTTTTAGGCATTGTAGTCTGCTGTAAAATTAATTTAAAGGAAGAGAAAATGTGTGCAGTCAGAAAGACTGGAGAAACTAACATTTACGTAGTGGAAGTCTGTGGGTATCTGTGTAATAGTTCTTGCTTTAGACAAGTACTTATATTTCTCTTGGAATCAATTGTTTTTTTAATTCAGAATTATCCTCATAGTCTTTAAAATGTCCTGCCAGTGATAGCTGTAACATAAACATTTAATTTCCTTTTTTAAAACAAACACTGCATCTGTAAAGTCTTTTTATTATATGCCATAATTGCAATTTCCTACTGACACTGGGACGTGTTTTGGGTTTTTTTACGTTTCAAAGTGGATATGTGCAGAGCTATCTATTATGTTACTTACTAGCTTTATCTATGTAACAGCATATGGCCTGTACTGAAGTAAAAAAATGCAAAGCTGGTTATTAATGACATTGTCTTTTTACAAATAAAAGGTATTCAGCCCAGTAGGTGATTCAAATTTCCTCAGTAACTACAAGTTAATAGTTTGGTAAGCTTCTTAAAGCTGTAATATAAACCAGAAAACATCAGTGGTTTCCATGGCTTGGCTCTAAGTCCGTCTTCATTTTTATGTCATGACATCCTCACAGACAGCTAAGCAGTGTACAGCTGAAATGAAATATCTAGCATCCTTCCAATCCAACACATTCTGTGACTCTGTGATTCTATGACATCACGTCCTGTCTTTCACTAATTTTTGTAGCTATCAGAACTTACATATATATATATATATATACAAAAAACCACAAAGAACATCAGTGTAACTAAGCGCTTAAATTCAAACATGAAAAAAAAATGTATAAATTCAGAAGTCAGAGACTCTAAGATGGCTTTCTCTGCACAGTTAAATAAAAATACCTCAAGTCCTTCCCCCCAAAAAGATTCTGGAGTTATACAGGGTTTTAAAATTAATGAATTATTAAAATAAATAATCTGAAAATTAACTTTCTTAAGCAAGCAATTTTCTTTATATTAAAGCTGAGGATTTTGCTTGGGAACATTGATATAAACACCTGTAATAGATCTGGATTCTATTCCTGTCTGGGATTGAGAGTCCCTCCATGATGTGGAGAGGATAAATCATGTGGTCTCCCTTAACAACTGTAGTTCACTGCATTTGTCTCTGAATTTTCCAGTAGTAATGGGTATAGGATATATAAAGGAAAAAGAAAAAAGAGGATTGTAAGGATACCTAGACTGCTCCTGCCTTATATAAAGAATTTTGCCCTTCTGTGAAGGGAAGTGCTACCTTGTTGAAAGAACTTTGTCTGACTCCTGGATGTCTTTGAAGTGTGATGGTGAAAGAGGAACAAAGTGGAATGAGTGCAGTGAGTGAGTGAAGGACATTAAAAAAAAAGAGAGAGAAAAAAAAAATCAAATCAGCAGTCTGGTAGAGAGTGAAGAGGAGAGAAGAAGAGCTGTTATAAAGATGAGTCTACATATATATATATATAGAGAGAGATATAATTGAAAGAAGAATGCAGTTATCTTAAAAGGAAACCACTCGGCATATAAAAATCTAATTTAAAATTATATCTCAGTTTTAAAAATTTTGTCATCATTTTTGCTTTGAGAACTGCTAGTTTTCAGGCTCATTCTTTGTGAATTTATTTAGTGTGAAGAAAATTTGATTTGTGCCATTCTGTCAGCTGTCACAGCCAATCTGAACGTTATCAGCCTGTTGCCACCAGAGTGGATGTTCAGCCATAAGTATGTGGTTGTCTGCCTTACAGTGTGCAGATCACTTTGTTTCTCCAGCTGCTCTGTCCGTGACAGGCTGACATCTCTCAGGGGACTGCAATTGCTGCAGGATAGTAAGCAACGGTAGTGCAAGCAATAGTAGTACTCCATGCTACATCAAATTACTGACTCCTACAAGAATATGCTATTCGATTAAGTCATCCAGAGGGTGGAAATGAAGAACTTAAAATCTGAAATTTCTCCCAATTTGATTTGCATTTTCCTAAACTTATACCAAATCAAGGGGAAAGCTGTGCCTGTTAGACATTGCTCAGTCATGAAGGTGCTGGAGTTGAACTTTTCTATTGTAAGCTCAGGATGACAATACTTTCCAATAGGACACATATTCCAGGAGGACTCACAGAATAGCAGTGCTATATGGGCAGCAGCAGGAAGTGACAGCCAGAATAAAGGGAAATTTGGGTTTAGATTTGCATTAGATATTAAAATAATGTGCTTATACATCTACATAGCTTGTAATACAGGAATAGGTAATAATGGACTGTCTCCATCCATCCATCTCCATACTTACATACAGTTGGATGTGATTCCAGCTCCCACAGCATAAGAAACTAATTGCTACAGAAGTCAATATTGTGAGTTTCAAAGTATTTCTTAAGACATTATTATGACAATTTTTATAGAATTTTAAAATATCCTGCTTGGTTACTGGAAAGCCTTCAAAGCCTTCAACTTCACCTCCCAGTCTTTACCACCTCAAAGCCGTTTTGTTCTTGTGATGTCTTGTTTTGACTGAGACGCATGAACAAGATTCATTAGTTTAAATTGCTCCTGTAAGATAATGTTATTATTGTGTATGTTTATAAGAAATGTTGATTTCAGGGTACAAAGAAATCAAGCAGGGAAGGATGAACTATTTGTTTGTAGGTAAGCAATTGAGAAATTGTTTGCATATTCTGTATACAGACCAGGCTCAAAATAGCTCTGTAATATCCAAATGACAGTAGTACTTTTAAAGTCAGGTATTCCACATTTCTGTAGAAGGAAGTAGATTAAAAGCTGCCTCCTGAAGAAGGATAGAGCAGAGTCTGAATATGGTCTCAGGAATGCTCTGGTTTCAGAAAGCTGCACGTATCCCCAGAAAGGGGATACTGTTCAAAAAGTAGTCCTCTGAATGAGGGCTTTGATTTCATGAGCTTTTGCAGTATCTCAACTACTTTTGCTGCATGAATCAGGAGGCAAAATCTCTCAGAGTTCTAAAGCACAGACAGAAAGATGGTGTCACGAAGCTGAATAGATATATTGTTACACATTCTGTGTTTTCTTGTACATTTGTCTGGTTTTAAAGAAGTTTTCAAGGTTTGTGAAACATGAGGTGTTAATTTCCCCCAGCTGTGGCAATACCTAAAATCACAGTACTAGCAGTGCACAGTCCAGTGCCCCAGTACAAAACTGGGCAGCTGCAGGAAGTTCCTGTGCTGGTTGTCCATTGAGATGATATGGTTAGGTTTTGATAACAAAAAAATGTTACTGTTGGAATGGCACCTTCTACTGAGGGCTTCTAGCTGGAAGCCTATAGGAATGCATCATAGACATTGATTGAACTATGAGGATTCACAAAATTTGTAACATCCTCTATCTGCTTGCTAACAGTCCAAACTACATTATATTCTTTGGGATCTTTCTGGAAAGACGGATTACTTGAGATATTATCTTGAACCTGAGTTTGAAGTGGTGATAGGATAAATATTTTAAAAATATGGTCTCTTTGCTTTCTATGCAGTGGGCTGATGGAGGTTTTTCGTTTTATATATCATTAAACTTACTGCTACAACATCAATGAAAAAGCAGCAGGAGTGTTTTCTCTCATTCTGCTGCGGTATTTCATGGAAATATGTATGCCATGAGCACTGACGTCAATCATTAGACCATGGCCTATGTCCATAAAGCTTTTTCCCTTCACTTGCCTCAGCACTGAATACTTCAGCAGCTTGAATAAGGAAAGAGGAAACATGCAAAGGGAAAAGCAGTAGGGGTGATTTATGCTGTTGTTGCTGCTACAGAGAGCTGAAGACATCAAGGAGTGGTAGTTTGATGATGCTATGATAATGAGGAAAACAAAAAATTTGTTTTTCTGCTAGAATATTTTTCTATAAAAGTTAATGGAGTTAAGTAAATGGGATTTTCTATGTGGTTTTTTTTTTCTTTTATTTTCTTGTTTCTATACATATTACAGGTAAACTACAAACCATTAACTCCTGCCTAACTATAACAAGGGGAACTGTTTCTTTTAACGTAACATTACTCTTTTCTTGACAGAAGGGAATATTTAATGAACCCATGAAAGAAAGGAAAGATGAAAGTTTAGAGATTAATTCAAATTCATCAGCAGCATTCAGTTTCATAAGAGAGAAAGAATAAATACTAAAGAGATGAAAACCTGAATAGAAAAGTTGACACTAATTGTGAACTAGCATTGCTGAGTGACAAAAGTGGATATTTAGCTGTGGATTTGTTTCTTCTCAGGTACAAAATTCAATGACAATTTTTTCACCTGACAAAGAATAAAGATAATATGCTTTGTGAAACCAAGAAAGCTTTGAAGAACTTCCATTTAAAAGCAAGTTTTTAAACTATAATACCATAACAATGAAGAAATAAAACATGTATTTGGATTTTGCTTTTTGTTTTGGGGGGTTTTGGTGGTTGGACCCAATCCACACGCCCCCCCATCCCGCCTTGCCCTTCCTCCCATTTCATATTAAGAAAAAAAATACTTCTATAAGCAAGAACAAAGCTAGGTTTTTCACCAGTCTTTTGAAATCAGTGTTGCTGTAATCTTTGCAGAATCTAGTTTGCTGTTTTTATTCATTTTGAGTTTAGCTTGTGATAACGTACATGAAGTAGTAATATTCTGAAAGAGTTACAATTAGATGTTGTCATCATTGTTAATCAGAAAATTGCTAGAGTAGGAACCAATTCCTTGCTCAGTGAACAAATAACCATGACTGTGAAGACTAGGTTGGGGTCAGAGCAGAATGGCATCAGTCTGCGGTTACTACACCTCCCATAAATGTACTTTTCCAAAGGAATTTGCAGCCCTCATGAGGAAAGATTGCATTTTAGAAAGACAAACTCTCTTTCTAAACTCCCTAGAGCTGATCATTCTACTCAGTGATATGGCCAAATATGACAGTTTGACTCTTGCATTATAACCTTCTTATTCACAGACTGAGACTGTGACCTCCCCCAAAAAAGAGATGGTACACTTAAAAGGTGAATGAGAGTTCCTACCATGTGGGAGAGAGGTTGTGGAAAAACTTTGCCATTGCTAGTCATCCTTTTGATGGTTTGCTAGGGTTTCTATGGTAAACATGAGTAACTTGGAGTCCTATGATATATTCCAAGCCCACATATTTTTGTGAACAAGTATCTGTGAACATTTTAAGACATTCTTAGAATCATAGAATCATTTAGGTTGGAAAAGACCTCTAGGATCATCTAGTCCAACCTTTGTCCAACATCTCCCTAACCCCTAGACCATGTCCCGAAGCACCACATCTACCAGTTTTTTGAACACAAAATAGGTTCCTGTTCTTGTTCTTGCCCTATTTAATCCTCAACTTTATAGAAGTTATTACCACAAACATGTTTCCAACCAAGATGGTTCCTGTTTGCAAAGTGCTTTGAGATCTTCAGGTAAAGGTTATCACAGACTGTGACTCTTGTGTGGGGCAGTTTGGGCGCATTTCACAGTTCTGGTCTCATGACATCTGAACTGAGGACATGATGTAGAACACTTTGCATCCCTTCTATCCAACACACCTTCTTTTTCTTTCCATAGAAACCACAGTATCTCCAGAAATTGAGGGTATACACCTGGGTCTCATCTCATTGTGAAATTATGTCATGATTGCAGAAAATACTCCAGTTCAAGAGTGTTCCCCAGACCCTCATGAAAAAAGCAGTCATAGACTACTCAGTGCATGCATTCCTCCAAAGGAAGAAAAAAGAGTATGGAAGCAAAAAAAGCCCAATAATACAAAAATCTCTAGCTGGTTTTGGAAATAAGGAATATTTTCTATAGTCTTCCAGAACTGGCCACTATCAATTTCAGATAGAACTTGCACTTTTTAGTGATATTTTCTTTTTACCTGAATCAGAGAGCAATTTTACGTTCAAATTTGTGTCCAATATTAAAAAACCTCCTGAGAACCTTTTTCTTCACCTTGTCAGCATAAAAGACAAAGTCTTCTGAAAACTGGGTCAAGAAATGACATCTCCAATGATATCCATCTATTTTGGCTCTGTAAGCCCTTTGAGAAGACTTGACTCAGAAGATCAATACAGTGACAAACAACTAAAATGTACAGATCTTGCTTGCTGTTACTCATAGAAGAGTTGTGTATTGAATAGTCATAATACTCTGCTCCTTCATGATAAACATTCCACGGTTCACCACACACATCTAATCAGGAAATGGTATCTCATTATCAGTGCCCACCTGAGCAATCACCTCAGATACAAATGGCTCCAGAAGGCAGTAAGTGGCACTAGCCTATTCTATTTACACAATTATTAATTGATATTATATGTACAAAAGTATTTATTTCTCTTCCATAAATCTTGGAAATTCCTAGCAAGATTATAATGATCACCTAATTTTTGCATTTAATAGAAGTGACCACGCAGATATTTCTTGTTTGCTAGAACAGACAGGTATTTCATTACCAGCGTGTGCTTAGTTTTTAGCTATTTTTAATTTCTAAAGCTAGAAGATTTAAATATCTCTGTGAAGGTGAAACACACAGAACTTATTATTATTACCATTATTATTGTTATTTGTTACATTTTCATGTGTATCATGATCTATTCAGTTATATATTACCTAGTCTGAAAGCAAACCATTTTATATGCAGATTTAAGGTAATGAGCATTCAACTCTAAAAAATGGTTCTGGTATCCTGTAGCTTCTCAATAATAATATGCTCTTACATTCCAACAGAGAAGGATGGATTATGGGTTTTTCAATTTGCATCAGGCATATTAATTGCAGAGTAGGATTTCCACATAAAATATCAATGTACTGGAACAAACTGTTAATGTACCAGAATATGAACACTTACATTCATTTCTTGAGATTTAAAAGCAATCTTCTTTTTCATACATCTGAATAGCATTTATTTTTAAAGTCTGTTAATGAGAACAACGGAACCGATGTTTTCTGAAAACCTTAATTAGCTTAAGTGTTAATAGTGCTTTCCTAGTCATTGTACTGGCAAACAATACAACAAGCCATTAGGGAAAGAAAATAATTTACACGGTATGGAAAAATTTTGGAGCAGCTTTTAAGAAACATGCCATGGAAGATCAACTTTACGTTGTAGCAGCAAGCAAAGAAACATTGAATTCAAGTTTTAGCCTTTTTTTTCTTTTTTTTTTTTTTTCTTTTTTAACTCTGGGAGAAAAGATTCCTAGACTAATGAAAGTGTACTTGGAAGTGAAGTTCAGCTGGGAATTTGCAATGTGATTTTAATGATATAGAATAGCGATTTTATGGTATTATGATTTTATCTCATTCATTTGATTTACACACAGAATCCAAGAAATACGTTTTAACAGGCACTAATAACATCAGACAATTTTGCTGTATAAAGAGAAAATGTAATTCTTTGAGAGCAGGTAAATAAATATTAGATACAAAGTTTTTTATTACTCTTAACGGTGCAAAAGGAGTTGTTTGCAATCATTATTTTATTATTTATGTTATTATTTATACACTTGAGCAGGTATATGTCTTGTTCATTCTCCAATACTAGACTATAACTGCACTAAAAATATGCTGATGTCAAGGGAGATTAATTCACTCTTTGTACTATTTTGTTTTATAACTACTCTGCTTCAAACTACTTTAACGGGCCTTAAAGTTTTTTTTCCTTTTTCTTAAAAACAACAAATGAATCCAGATCTTTCCTTTTAAAGCCAAAAAGAAAGATGAAAATATTTGAGTTTGCATGTCACAGCTGCAGGCTGTGAACTATCACACTAGGGAGGAGTGGAAGTACCACCCATGTAATCCAACAAGAGGCCTGATTCATTTTGTGTCTGAAGCAATCATTGTGGTCTTACAAAGCTGAAATGAGTTTCCTTTGCAATCTTCACAGGAGGAAAAAAAGAGTATAATCCGTACTAGTTCAAAGCAAAAATCCACTTTTTAATTTATTTTTACTCTTATTTCTCATTTTTATATTTCTTCCTTATTTTCTTACTATTTTGCAACTACCTTGACTTTACATATAACAGTGGAATTGAATTTGAGGTAGGATATAAAGGAGAGCCAAGCAGTATCTTCCCAGCCCTGTCAATCCCAGACGAACTTTTGACAAGTGATTTAGTTAGTGTAAAGCCAAGGAACTTTGCAGACCCTGTTTTGAGGCTTCAAGTCATTCCATGGCAATCAGAAAACCTTGCTTCTTATCTCATACGCAGGGGGAATTGCCATCTGTTTAAGATCCCAGTGCAAGTACCTGCCTAAGGTCCTCTCTAAATATGCAGGACTCTACTCAGTATGCATAGACACTCTTTATATAACTTCCTACAGATCATCAATAGTGAATAATGAAGAGAGAGATATTAAATTCTGCCTTTTAGTTTCTTTACTCAAGGCTGTAGGGAAGTTTTGTCCTCTTGGGACCTTAATGCTTGAATTTTCACTTGAACAGCTTTAAAATGCTCAGGATCTTTCTTTCAAAAAAATGAGCTGGATTAATGATTTAAAAGTTCAGCTATTGACAGATGAAATTATGACTGCAGTAAAAGTCTACACATTGCAGTACTTGTCCAGAAATCATCCTTGTTATTACCTTAAAATGTTCATACACATGCTATCCACCCCTTCATACAATACTGTAGTCATCAGATTGTGGTTATTAGCGCAGGGGGATAGAAAGGAGGAAGGAAAGAAGGAAGAGTGAAGGGAGGAAGGGAAAGTTAGTTGATCTGAATTCTCTTGAAAAAGAAGGTGGAATCAAATATACGGTTTTTGCAGTTGGGCTAGGTGATCTTTGTAGGTCCCTTCCAACTGGAACTACTCTATTCTACATCCTCGTCTTGGACAAGAGATTAAAGCTTCTCTTATACAGGAGGTGGAAACTGCAACAATATATCTAATGTGTGTGAGTAGGTGCACACTAAGAACACTTTCCAGATGAAATCTCTCAGCTGCGTTGGATACTTGCATGAACAATTTCAGGATATTGACAAAGCTTAGGGATGGGTGATGGTCTAATCTACTCAATTCTTTCAAGAAATTGTAAGGATGTGGAAGAGCTCATCTCTTAATCTGCCTTTACACATCTTTATCATAGAAAGTTCCTCATTTCAGATTATTCCTAGCAAGCAAAGATTTAAGTTAATTAAAGCACTTAATGTTACTATAATTAAATTTTACTTTCAAAGAGTAAAAATTGTCTAATATTTCAATACTCTATTGCTGTAATCTTTCCCTACCTTTAAATTGAGATTTAGACCTGAGTTATATTATATATGGTTCTAAATCTTTAGTCATACCCATATGTGCTTAAATTAATTTGTATTTCAAAACTAAAACCTAAATCAGTACTTATTCTAGTGGCAGCAAAAATATGGCTCACAATTCTGTGAACTTCCACAAATTTTGCTGAGATCTGTTAAGTTCTAAAGAGATATAGGTATTATATTTAATAGCCTTGGACATGTACAATGATCTTGTAGTAATGATTGTTTTAAGCTTCCATGAAGAAATATATCAAATAAAAAGATGTCAGCTCACCACTTTTCAGTCTACTCATAAAACATAGCCATAGCTGTATTTTATTATGTATATTGAGGAGCTGTAATCTCTGAAAAGCTTGCCAGGCATTGCCTGTGAACTCACACTAACAGGCACCCTAAACAGAAAAGGAACTCGAACACAGGGGAAATAACTGTTCTGAGAGCTTTGGCATGGTCGTTGTTGCCAGGGAAACTCTTCTTTGTCTCTACGTGTTCAGAATGGCTGCCTCATTAGACACTGAGCCTGATCATCACTTTACACTACAGGGGGAAAAAGAAAAAAAGGAAGGGAAGGGGAAAAGCTAACAGGTCTGCAAGTCTTTATGAAAATGCCAAGAATGAATAGGAGTAATCTTAAATAAATCTATGTGTAATTATAATCATAATTATGTTCTGTTGAGAGTAAATTTGCCCAGGCTGCTTCATTCTACATTTATCTGCAGGTGAAGGAATGAGCAATTCTTGATTGTCTTTTACTGAATTAAAAAAAAAAAAAAAAAAGAGTACATACCTGTTCAATTGCATTTTTTGTCTAAAATATATCTCTTGATTTTAAATATTGCAAAGCATCTATTTAACAAGGTCATTTAGCTTATTTAACTCTCTGAGACATTGCTTTAGCATGGCAGAAGATTTTATTGCTAGAGTCAGAAGCATAAAATCGCAGGGAACAACCTATACAGGTACATTTATTACTCTGATCATAAAGAAGAGTGATGAAATAAATAGTAAAAAAGCAAAAACATATAGTGACAAGAGAGTTGCTTTATGTTAACTACCAAGTTTTAATTAGGGTACTAAAACCAGCACCACATAAACGTCTGAAGTGCAGCAGAACAAGATGCAGTTTCAAGGCATTACTCATTGGTAATACATCTATGAACCCAAGGTCCCTCAAGAGCTCAGCTCCTGCCCTTGACTGATGAGAAAAGCCTTTGAAAACAGGGTCAGAGCTTAACCTCCACCCTCTGTGGCTTATAAATATCAACAAAGGGAAGGAATTTTAAAGTCATCATCCCCACAACTCTGTTCTCTGAGATGAAAAATGAAATTCAAATCACAGGTGAAACAGTTAACAAATACCTAGCTTCTCTACTCATATTTATAAAGAGGGAAAGCAACTCAGTTAGAATACTTTTCTTTTTAAATTTTTGCAATTGTACCTGATGTGAAACTGAGTAGTTAGTTGCAAAACCAAGAGCCCAACCACCTAGTCTGAGATTAGCTGGTTACTTTCCAAGACTTTAAAGAAATTACACAAACTAGATTTACAGGCACCTCAAGCCATTTTCTTTATTACTCGGTGATAATCTATGTTGAATCACTGACTGTTGCCTAAGGAACAGTACTTATATCAATTTTTAAAAAATTTCAGGATGCTTTTCAGATAACAAATGTTTCTGTGGATTTTTTTCCCTTTTTATATGATAGCATTAAAATCGGGCTTGTGTGTTACAGCTAGAAGAAAACAGCAAAGAAATGGCAGCCTGTAATCACCTATCCATTACATGGCAAGTACGTACACACACACTGGCTCTCTTTAGAAGGTAGCTTTCTGTTCCATGGCAAAACGCTCTCAAAATTCAATGAAAGATGAGTCACTATGAAGATAAATAATTTTTCCAAATGGGGACCTGAGGCAGAGAAAGCTATTCTGGAGGACTCCTGTAACCATCAGAATATTTTGCTTTCTGTATGGCACCCTTTCAAACACACACAGAGAAGAACTAGATGGAGATATATAAAATCAGTAAACAAGGCAAGAAGTAGCAGCAAGAAAGGTACTAGAATATTGTTTCAAGTAGGATTCATATGCAACATTTGAAGAAACTGTTCTTTGCACTACTGTCTTAATAACAACTTTTGGTAAATATAGAGAAAGTAAATGGTTCCTCTTGGCTTTCCTTTTGAGCAAATACACACAAGAACACCACAGTTTGAAGAAGATTA
Source organism: Eurystomus glaucurus suahelicus (assembly GCA_032159205.1). Lineage (NCBI taxonomy): Eukaryota > Metazoa > Chordata > Aves > Coraciiformes > Coraciidae > Eurystomus > Eurystomus glaucurus. Next base: position 18,204 of record JAVFHW010045766.1, read on the forward strand.
AAAAACACTGCTTGAATCTTAATACAAAAATGTGTGAGCTTTAATGTCTCTGAGAAAACATAATTAATCAGAAAATATAGTTATAACTGGGCAGTAGTTGTTAAAATCACTGTATTTTGTTATGATAGTTTAACTGAACCAGGCTGGAAGCTCTAGGACTTTGTGTGAGCTACATTTCAAAGTCCTATTCGTGTTTTGAGCTATCAAGTACCAGATTTTTGCTTGAGTTAGTCTCTACTGACATCATTTCTTGATTGCATTTCTCTACTGACATCATTTCTTGATTGCAGTAACAGACCTAAAATGTAAAATCTTGTATCTTTTCATTTTTGAAGAGGAGTTTAGAAAGAATATTGAATAGATTTCAGTAGCTTATTGATCTCTCAATGCAGAAAGAGAAAAATGTTTAAGAAAAAATATGTATACTTTTCAGTCTCAAATATTTTACAGAAATATAAGGCATGCTTTCTTATAGAAAAGCACAAAAAATAAAGAAGGGAAATTTAAATGCAACTTTAGATGTAGCATATTTTTTAAGATTATAGATTAACTTTAGCTTTCATATGAATTAGTTGCTAATATTTAATTGCTAAAAAATGCACAAGTTGTACTGTTTTTATGGCTCAGGGCCCCACTTCAAAGAAGGGAAAGCTTCTTTCTATGAAGTTTGTAAAATTTCTACAAATGCTGTACTCATTAGAGCATTGAAAATAAAAAAACATTCAATATACCAAACTGTACAAAGTACCAAATAGCTCACATTCCTTTATTTTATATACAGTGTTGTGAGACCCAAGGAAACAGTCTTGTCAAAGTTTAAGCACATTAAATATTACACACCCAGTATGCAGGCCTTAGGACAGAAATAGATGCACAATCTCTATCATCACTGAATCAGAAACTTCCAGAACTAAAAATATAAGTGGTTCTTGTTGGACTTAGAAAAACACGAATAAAAAAGTGCACTTGTATAAACTGTAAAAACCTTAGAAGTCTCCAGGCAAAAGTCCTTAAGTTGTCACTGAGCCCTCAAACTGATGCCTGCACATACAAGTCAGCCTTTCAATACAAAACTGAGAAAATAAATGAACAAAAAGGCTGGACCCTTCAGAGTGGTTTATACAAGCAGATTGTGTTATAGGTGCCTAATATCCTCACAAGATCCTTGCTCCTGTGATGCAGTGTGCATCTTGCTCTCTCATCTCAACACTGAAGGAGCAGGTCAGCTTCATCGTTATCTTATTATTTTTCACATGTGACAGTGTACACTCCTTGGATAGCCAACTAGAAGCACTAAATGCAGGCAATGGTACAATTCCTAGCCCTTGCACAAGGTATACACAGGGAAAGGAACGACATTGTTTGTTTAAGGTGTATATGGAAGTGACACAGAAGAAAGACACAAGTCTTCCATCTTAGCTGGTGTCACCAGAAAATGATGAGTGATCATGTTTCTTTCTTGCGTTTCATTCTTCTTTTGAAAGACAGCTTTAAAGGTGTGTGCATATCTACCTGCTTAGTTATCTGCATTAACATTCATACCTTCTCTACGTGGTGATTGTAATAAACAAAAACACTTTCTCAAAGCTGGAAAGAGAAATTAGAAGCGTAAACTAGAAATTGGGCAGCCAAATGCCAATTATCCTACCAGACTCCCAAAATGACACACTTTTGATACTTCGATTATGACTTCACCTTTAGAAGGAAGTATCCTTATGAGTCAATTGAAATTTTTAAACACTGTATTGTCACCTTAAAATGAAAATCACTGACCGTTCTCACACGGATTTTTTACCGGCGAAGCTATAAAAGTATTTGTCCTACTTGTTAAGCCTTGGGACATGGTGTTTGTGCAGTTCAACAGCAGTTCTTTTCTCAGCTTAACATACATAAAAAAACTTAAGGATTATTTTTAGGTTTTTGGTTTTTTCTCTGTCTCTCCATGCTTTTGCCTTTGCAACTATCTCTGAAACAATAATATTGCATGCGTATTTGTGACTGGTATTTCAGGTATATTCAAGAATGTTTGAAAGGAAGCAAAAAGACACTTTCTAGACGGGGTTCAAAATTTTAGCTGTACTTACATTAACATTGCAGGTGAAAGACAAAAAATCCACACCAAGGCAGGAAGCAGCCCTGACACTTCTGTGGCTGCTCCAGTGCATTGTAAACAGGAGGTGGCAGTTCCAGTCTTTGGTCCAATACTGCAGTGTTATAAAACGGCAGTAACTAGCTGGGGAAGACATTTCCACAAAATGCGAGCTAAATAACTTTTCCAACACTAGCCAGAGACACTTCCCCTTTATCCCTTTTTGCAGGAGACTAAAAAGTGTTACAGAAAGAAAAAAAAAAAATAGAGCAGCTTTCTGACAGCTCAGTATTGGTAGTGTGATAGAGACTCTGGAACTATCTACACTGCATTCAAGGCTTTTTTATTCAGTGTGCAACCGCATAAAAATTGTCTTTTTAGGGCTTTTCTGGAAACAAAATCCTCTTTATTCATCTCATGCTCTCTCTCATGCATTAGTGTCATAAATCTTTCTTATCATGGAAAATGCTTTTATTTGAAAATACTAAAATTCCTCTTAAAACCAAATTTAAATGCTCCTCCCCCAGTACATGACAGGGTGAAAGCTAACAGGCGTGGATCGAAAATCCCACACACCCTATGCAACTGGCCATTATTTTTAAATTTCTACTGCCTTTCTGAGATGCCCTTCATTTGCTAATATGACATTGCATTATCATTAAAGCAACCCCCTCTGCTAGCTCTAGATATGGAAATGAGAGCCTCAAACCACATGTTAAAAAACCCTATGACCATAAAGAGTAACGGCAAAGTAGAGTCACTCTGAAAGTCCTTCAACAGAGAAAGAAAAGGAGCAGAGCAGGGGAGGTAAGAGGGTGTGAAGGAGACAGTCTGACATCTAAGAGAAATAATGAAAGTAAGCATTGCATTTAGTGCTTTTAAATCCAACTCTATGTCTGATCATGAAAAATGTCAGGAATCACAGCAGAAATATATTGCACAACCATGTTGAGAATTTTATAGAAAATCTGGAAACTAGGTGGAGGTGAGAACTAAAACACCTGACATTCAGAATCATACAGAGGAGCACATATCTGCAAGGTGATAGTCACTCTGAAGCTGTATAATGTAATCACCAAACTACAGCCTTTCTTAGGAAAAGTCTTGGGATGTTTCATTGTGATCAAAGAATTGTTACCTTTCTGGTATTCCATCTACATCCTGCCCATAAATAACTTCTCTCAGAGTAGAATGGCTCTTTTGTATTGTGGCATATGAAACTAGGACATAATGTCATGGCCATAGATAACAAAATAACCTGCTCTTCCATACTGTCATCCAGTAGGAACTCCTGTAGTCAGAGATTCAACAGTGTATATTAATCTTCACAGGATTATGCAGGACATCTCTAACTCAATTTTCTTACATCCTTACAGCTGAGTATGTCCAATTGCAGAAAGATAAGACACAAGTCTGATATTGTTAATCGGACAGGCAAATACACGTTTCACAATAGGAGGAGAATCCGGATCATGTCTTGTAGCTGTGGTGGAGGATAAGAGCGATAAGGCTAGTACTGAACTGAGGAAGAAATCTGGTCATACTTCTGGCAGTATTGAAGAGGTAGGAAAATAGTACAGAAGTAATGACACATATAATTGTTCCAAGATCTTTCTGAGTGATTTAGGAAGCATTTTAAGGATTTGCATACAATGAAGTTCTCATAGTTTAGTTACTGCGTATCAGCTCAGCCATGGCAACAGTCTCCAAGACTGCCTTCTGGCCAAAATCAGATTACTTGCCAACCTACCTATGTTTAACTACCTTGTGTTTACTGAGCACTAGAGGAGCATCGATGAACAGGTTAGTGGTTCTTCTGATATATAGTACCTCAGGCTGTGTTAATCGGACATGATATCTATGTTTCCTTGGATTATCTCCTAAAAAAATGTACTAAGGCAGGATAAAATCAGCTCTGCATATCCTGATTTAAGGAGACATCTGGCAAACCAAACTTCTCACACAGATCTCATGCTAAGAGAGGCTGTGAAGAGTGACAGATGTTCTGTGTATAAAACAGAAAAAAAGAGTGCAAACCAGGTTCCTAAAATTCTGTTCTCAGCAGGGATAGGTGCTTCCCAGACTGCCACAAAAATCCCCCCCCCCTTAAGGTTTGAATTTTCCTACATTAAGACATTTTCATAGCCTCCCTCTACCCATGAAAAATAAGAGCAACCCCCAACTGTACCGCTCACAAGGAACAAAATTTGTCATGTGGAAGAGATTTGGAGCCAAAACTTGAATTTCATTTCCCTGTGTATGTGCAAAACCTGGATGTCACAGGGCATCCTGATATAAGTTTTCTTCCAGTGAGTCCACTGAAAATTATATCACTTCTACAGAACTATCGCCCATTTTCTGGGACTAGAATCTCCATGATCTCTATGTTACATATCTTTGACAAGTGCCTTGAAGAGCAATGTACAGAATTTTTTTTTTTTTTCTCCTCTCTTGTACACTGATACACTTTTATCCAGTATGTCCAGCTCTGTCTCTGAGAATCCCTCACCTTAGAAGACCAGTTAACATTTGGGCGACTGTTGTGCCGGTTCAGCCATCATCATTTTATGCTGCCATCAGTTGCCTGATCACACAGACCAACACTGAACTCAGCAACATCCCCTCAGAAGTCTTCTTTCATACAGTCTTGCCATAAATTCCTGTGGGCCCAGCTCCTCCACTGACCACTATGGTGCTAGCATCTCCTGCTGGACACAATGGACAGAGATGGCTCCTTCACATGCAAGGACACCACTAAGAGAGCTCAGTAAGATGCAACCAGCCCCAACAGGAAACACCTTTGACTCATCAGCTCCTGGTTAATATAATGCTGGCCTCAACCACCACCCCAACCATGACCAACTGGGTGAGGGCAAAGCCACAGGTGGGCCAGGTTCTGCCTGTGGAACATGAAGGCAATAAGAAAACCAAAACATTCTCCTAGGTTGTGACTCATTCATAGGTCAACTCCAGCTCAGGGCCCACAACTCAGGCTCTAGCACTTCAGTGACCAAGGCTCAAATTACTTTTGCTGTGTAAGCATTGGATCCTGATTTCACCCGTAGAACTTCCATGTAGCTCACAGCGTCATGCAAGCACCTGCACAGTTACGAACGTAACTCAGCACTTCTGCCAAGGGGTGGTAGAGTTGCCTACTCTGGAAATCACATTTTGAGTGTTTCAAGGTCTAACAGTAGTTATAGTAGCTGTGTAGCCTGGTAGGTGTCTCCTAAGAGAGGAGGATAAAAGAGACAGCATGGAAACTGAGACAGACAGAGAGTAATCTGGTATCTGAAAGGCAGTTCTGAGACTATAAAGCAGATGATCTGGTATCTATGGCCATCTGAGAAATCATATTTATAAAGCTGTTGTTCAAGCTCAGGAATGTAAACCGTCCTGATAGTTTCAGTGAGAGTACTGAGGAATAAAGAGGTGTGTGGTTAAGTACCTCTAACAAGAGAAGGAATACAATGTATCAATTCCACTAGACCTTTAATATGTTTGAAAAAAGCTTAGAAGAAATATAAAGACTCAGACACACAAAAAAGTTGCTATTGGATGTCAGGTGAAACACTCTAACTGTTTATGTGAGTTCACTTTCATTGCAGATGTGACTAAAGCAAATTATCCCAATTTTGCAAGACTAGAAGCCAACACATTGACAGAGTGGAGAGGGGAGCAATGGAGATGAAAATGGAGAGGAAGAGAGAAAGGCAGAGGGAAAGGAACAAGAAAACTATCTGTCATCAAGAGCCAAATAATTGAGAAAAATGTCAAGTATAAAATCACGGTTTCTGGAAGCAGAGAGACAGTACTTAGAGACGTGCGAAAAACTGAACTAAACAAAAAATTGAAAGTGGCACAGAATTCAGGGGAGTGATTTCTACATTAAAAGTTGGATAATGTCACAGAAAACAGGATATATTTTATTTCTACTTTTTTACCATCTCAGTATCTGTAAAATGTAACTGTTTTTTCCCGCCTGCACCTGAACATTAGATATGAAAATTTCTGTCTTAGTTTACTGATTCTTACTAGGTTCCTCCTAGAATTTCATACACAGTAATCAGATTAGTTCAATAAGTTATCAGAGGTATTTTCTTCTACAAAAACATGAAAATAAGCTTTTTTAAAAAATTTTTCTTTCACTAAACCATGTGTACATCTAGATGCATATTCTCCTCCACTGCCTTTTTTGGTCTTGCCAGTTGCATTTTTCTTACTTTTGTTGACAGTTTTGCTCCATGAGCATTAGACTATTTCATTAGTTATCACTCATCAGAAAGGTATGATCATACCAGTTCCTGCTCAGTGTCACGTACTCTCATTTAAATATAAAACCTTTGTCTGCTCTGAGCTATCAAATATGTTTTATTCCCTGGATTTTATAACAAAAAATGAAACTGCCTTTCCTTGCTTCTATCAAGAGGAGGAAACAAAGTTGTGGGTTTTTTTTTTTTTGCTTTACCTCTCAAATATTCATGTAATTTCTAACTACTCTAGTTTCTTTATTTTCTTGTGAATGATTTATTATGAATTGTTTGCCTAAATAAATCAGATTGTGGCCTAAATAAAATTAGACTAGAAAAGTATCCAATATAATGGTAAAATGGAATTTTTAAGCACAAGGGATTCCTCACAGAAATTTTCAGATTTTCTCTTTAAAAACAAATCCACTGATACAAGCAAGACTGAAACCTGTACGTAACTCTAAGTCTACAGACTGTCATTAGCACAGATGTGGTATTGGTAGTAGTGACTTATTTCCCCTTTAAAAACTAATAAGAAAAGAGAACAAATCTTTAGTGGTATATCTACTTTGTTTAGCTATTAATCACTAGCACCAAAACCTCATAAATACGGTGACAGACACAGACTAATTCTTATATTTCAGAAAAGGTCAATCAAAAAGAGATATGGTAAAAGTCCAGTCAATAAATAATCTTATAAGGCTAAACATTGCACTCATTCTTTCCAAGTCACTCATTAGTCATCTACATTGCCCTCAATGACATTTTTAATGTATTATTTCAAAGTCCTTTCTTTATTATTGAAAAAGGAAATATTTTTAGCTTGAAAACTGCATCTATAGTTGAGGTCTGGTTCACCATAAATGAACAATTTCCCAGTGGACAAGGAACTACTGTGACAGGACCATTAATAATACCTCTGAACATCTACAGCCCCATTTCATTTTTTTGAAGAGACTTAGAGTTTTCTGGAGAAATGCTGGAGGAACGAAAAGGAGAAGGAAAGAAGAGGTAGGAAAGGTTATTTTGTGGCGGAAGCTGGTTGAATTAGTCATTGTTTAACATTTTGTCTTTTGAATTACTGCTTAAAATTATAATACTAAACCCATGTTTTCACTTTCAGTAGAAGCAGCTGTGTCTTTGCATAACAGGCCATTCTTTTAAGGGTAAAATTTCTGAAGATGATTAAATGACTTAGGTATCACTCTGAACTTGAAAGACATTAGATACCTTTCGGACATTTTCTAAAATCCCTGGAAATGGCTTAGATGTCCCTGTAACTTTTTGAATCACCAGCCCCCGCCCCTGATACCCAACAAGCATTAGGAACTCCAATATAAGCATCTAGCTTTGAAAATTTGTCCCTTATGAATGTACTGTTCAATGTGTTCCTTTCGTTCTGCACTTAAATCATTCACACTGAATTTATACAGCTACTAAATGTATTGCAATAAGGTGCTGAAGAAATGTATTCTTTTTTTATATAATCTAAGAATTTATTTTTGATAAACTTTTAAATTACTTAGGTCACAGAGTCTTATTTTAAAAAATGTTTCCATCTCTGAGCAGTCTGTCCTGTTGAAAGTTACCATTTGGCTGTAATATTATTCATAGGATGTATTTGATCTATTCACATTTCATCTATTCATACAGGAGATCTGCTTTTCAGCTGTTTGATGGCAGTTTTACAAGGACTATAATGACAAATATCCAAATATAAATTATTAATAAATCAGCAATGCAGTTTCAGAAAAAAGAAAAATTGGCTTAGTGTGTACACAAAAAACTATTGAAGAAACTTTTCAATTGGGAATATAGAGGCTGACAAATACTTGTAAATAATTTGTATAATACAGAATAAATTTGCTAATCACTGTAACAAAGAGAGAAATACCGGGAATTCAGAGAAAATCAGAATGCTTGTGGGAAAGGAAAAAATCTAATAAGACTGTGAAAAGAAAGAAGAGAAATCAGAAATGTGTATAAAATAATGAATGATGAAAGAATAGATGAAAATAAAAAACCCAAACAAAAAAATTCCTATCCTGTTTCTATGATAAAAGAACAAAGATCATTAAATGGTGGAAGGCCTGAAGTAAATAAAAGCATATAGTTCCCCACAAAATGTTAAATCACTGAGGCAAAGAAACTGAAAAGGGTAAAATGAAGACTACACGTTCACTTCTCAGTGTGGATCAGTATGGCACTTGTAACCCAGACAGAGAGATCTTGACCCACCCTGGGCTAGGTACATGAAGGAAATCTCAGGCTACATACCATGGCACAGCAGTACTTCTTGTTGGTGACAAACTGATAAAACACTATAAGGGCAGGTGGGATCTCACAGGTACACAGGACTTGATTTTGCCATGGGTCTAGGGGGAGGATAATAAAACTCAGATCAGGACAAAACAAATTGCAATATTTATTGTGCTTTATTTCCCTTATGAAACTGTATAAATCCTTGTGCAACAACTTTTGAGACTGAGGGTAAGTGGAAGAAGAAGAGATAAAAATGAAAAGAAAATTGATACATAACACATTATGCTGGTGGCAGTATCTGGTAAATATTCTTATGGCCTACATTTCTAATTAACAACAACTCAGTAAAGTTTTGTTTCTTGCTGAGTTATATGTGTGAGAAGATAGTTTTGTAGCTCTTGACCATTTCTCTCTCTCTACAGAAACTGATATTTGCACAATAGTATGTATTATACTTAGACATCATTTTTTGTGGTATTGCCCAGATTTACTCGGTGCAAGTGAATTCTAAGAAACAAAACAGAAATAATTTTCAAGGTCTTGAACCATAACAAACATATCTTCATGCTTTGTAAACGTATGAGAAAGGTCTAAAAACTTTAGTTCCAGTGTGAATCTGCTGTACAAGGCAGACATTGTTAAGAGCTTTTTAAAAGATCCATTAGCATCTGCTGGCTGAATCTTCGTAAACTCAGTTTAGAGAGACAACAAAAGCATTTTTGCGTGATTGGATTTAGAGCAGCAGCAACTGGGCCTGACTGGGTTATATGCATCATAAAAGTTGTTTAACTGTCAGCTCAGCCATGGTAATAATCTCTGTACGTCTGTTGAGTACATGCCAGTTGTGGAGTGGATCTCTTTCTCTGAAACTTAGGGACACCAGCACAGATAATTAATTCATTATTGTGAACTAACTTCACAACAGTTCAATTAAGATTGCAGATCAGCCTCAGGGCTGCCTATTATTATGGCAGAGATGATAATTTAAAAGTTGAATAGCACTGATCTGGACATGCTAGATTAGTCACTCGGAAACAGTGTTTTCAGATCTATTAAAAAGCCTCATCTTTATCATAATATTTGAAAATCTCTTACCTGATTTCCCGGTATCATGCATGTAGCAAAGGCTTTTTGTATATATGTTATTAATAAACCATCTTTGGAGAGAGAATTTGAACAGAAGAGATCTGTAAACATAGCTTTCACTGCTCAGTAACTAAATAAGGGCCCAGCAACTTAGGGAAACATAGATGGTGCAGGATACAAAAATCAAGATGGCTAGACACAGCACCCAGTTATGAGAGCATTACTTAATCTTCTGATTTGAAAGTTAAAACTGCCAACTTGTGAACCACATGGAAGAATGACTAAGCATGCTGATCTTGGAATATGGGTTTGAATCAGCAAAAGATGGAGAACAATTGGACTCATTGAAAAAGTCTCTTTCATGATAAGCCTTACTAAAGCTGAATCAGCTTTTAGAACAGCAGGAAAACAGAGTAAGATTTATACTCCAGTCCCTGTGTGCACCTCAGAGTCTGAAGGGGAAGTGCCCTTTCCCCACTAGATGATTGAAAATAGCAGGTGTCGGGAATGAGACAAGAGTTTGCTGTGAAAGAGCAATAAAATATAAACTTACAGAGAAAGTGAGCTGTTCTCTTTCCACTTGTTCTGTTGTTTTCATTTGTTTTTGAAGCTTGATTACTTGGGTATAGCAAAAAAAAAAACCCCAGAACAATTCCTATAAGATACTTTCTCATTTTGAGGACAGAAAGGAATAGCATCAAGTGGTGCAAGGAAGCAAAGGTGACTAAGGCTGGGAGCTGGGAAGGTTTAATATTACTTGGAACCCTCTAGGGTCATTTCCTTTCTGAAGACATTTACTCCTAGGCATTAAGAATCTATCTGTTGCTTTTAGTAAGAATGCTTTTAATAGATTTATTCACTTTAAAGAAGGCTATGGAAGAAAAGAATGGCTTATTCTATTCTGCCTCCCATATCATCAACCCATTTAGAAGCCAAATTCCAGCTACAGAAACCTTATTACTGGTGATACCTGAGTCAGGATTTTAAAAATCAAACAAAATAAAGTAAAACCAAACAAAGCCTTCTTGGCTTTTAGGATGTAAGTTGAGCTAGGCCGGCAGTTAAAATAAACTGTCCTTCCACTTGTACACAAAATGGATGTTATCTGTGAATCCCTGAGATAATAAAAGCTGAACCCCATAATGTTGTTTAGAAAGCTACACTCCGGAGTAAAAACTTAAGCAAAGATTGTTCGTGTTCTAGGTGACTTTTTTCTATAAAAATCTTTAACTTTTTCCCCTCTTCTTGCACACAGGAAATGGTGTATCTGCATTTATAACATCCACTAAATATTAAATATCAATCTCAGCATAGTTTAATTTCCCAGAAAAGAAACCTTATTTCATGTACTAATGGAAAGTTAGAAACTTTACTTGAGAGAATGTAAATGGTGAATGAAAGACTATGTGAAAGGTTACATAACATCAAGGAAGAGGTTCATTTAAGAAAAAAACAGCTAGAAGTGTTTTGTTTATGCTATTGTTTACAAATTCATTAAAAATGTCAGTATGCCAAGGAATAGGATTTAATTAGTTTGACCTGTACTTGCATCTATTTGAAAACCTGTAGGCACATGAGACTGGTCACGTATCTGTGTACTTGTAATATAAAAATCACTTTGTAGACTATTAATCATCTGTCCTTAATTTCATAGAGATCACACTCCAAGGACATTCAGCCAATAATCTGTGCATAAAGCTTTGATCCTCTCCCTGATCAGGCTAGCTGTACTATTGATTCCTTATTATAATTTATTTAACATAAAAGCTGTTACATAAGGTGGTTAAAGTTGCTTAATGAGCTAACCGATTAGGGAGAAATGAATTTGAGATCACTTTGAACCCACTCTATTTTCCCAAAGAACCAAAATTTATGAGGTTCAGAGTCCTGGAGGAAAAGAGTAGGGCTCAGTTCTTTAATTAGTAGGATATTTGGGTGGAAAAGATAGTCACTACTGAACAACTTTGATTTTTTTCATGGAATTGGAACATAAAATGAGCCCATTCTTTGCCTTGACACTGAGCAGAATTTGCCCTATGGCAGACTGAAAGACCCTCACACTAGCACAGACTAAACTTCAACTGTTCATGATTTTTAATATAGGATCAGAATAGAACTACTTAATGAAATTAAGTTATGGAGAAGAGGACAGAACAGAGAAGCTATGCTTGAAAGTATAAAAGGAAAGTATGCTTATGGCAGTCTTTATCACATCCTTTCTTGTATCCCATTTTTAAACCAGTTGGACCTGATTAGATTTCACAACCTTTTTGCACATGAATACATACATGTACATGATTTTTGATCTCTAACAAAGTAAATGAGGCCACAGCTGAAAACTGCAATAGAATGATAAGCAAAATTAGTAGGGAAACATGTTTAGAAATAAATTCTTCATAAGATGGCTTTCAAATATTTCAGTTGCCAGCTACATTTGAGTAGCCTAGATTATGTTTTGTTATTTCTTTTCCAATAAAGGTATAATAAGGGCCTCAGTAAGGATCTTTACCCCTCTTTTTCACACTACTATATTGTAAAGACTGTCTCTGCTATCTTGACTGATACAATATGCAGTTGGGTAATGGCTGATGATCCAACTAATTAAGACAGATTCAAGATTAAAAATAACTTAAAAGAGAAATATTCCTACTATTCAGGACTTAGGTGCTTGACAATACAGTAGTAAACTTTTACATTTACATGCAATACGTGAAATTAATTAGAGGGAATATGCATGGTATTTTGTTACTGCGGCATAAAAGCTGTAGAAAATCACCTTTGTTTAAAGTGTCATTCTAATAAATAGGACATGATGTAGACACTAGGAGAAAAATAGAAATGAAAGATAGCTTGAAAATCAACTCTATGTTATATTATCATCTCTTAGGAAGCCCTTCTTCACTGGTAATTTCTGAGAAAAGTATAATTAGGTTAACTTTTTTTGTTCTTCACACTCCTCTCACAAGAGTACAGATGATCCACATTTGAAAAAATACTTGTTTTCATTATTTCTGATGCTTGCCTTTAAATGTTTTTTTTTTTTCCAATATTTAAAAATAGTTTGATTAAAACAGAATATATAGAAATTACAATGGAGTTATAATTATCACTGTCAGAGATTTAAAGATAAAAAACTTGAAAGCAGTTTCAATGTCAGTTCAGAGACAATGCAGATCAGAACCACTACATGCCTTTTTACTACTGAAAATCTTTCTGGAAAAAACCTTGAATTTCAAGTGAAGAAATGTATCTTTAAAACAATGTGTCATAGCGTGGTTAGTTGTTTGTGCTCTGCTCCTTGAAAAAAAAAGTCTTAATTCTCCACTTAAGCATCACTTGCCTTGCCGGGCTTTTGTGATTTAGAACAATTAAACATAAAGCCTCAAGTATTTAATTATGTTCTATAACATGCAAACATGGGATTTTAATTCTTAATGAAATCTTTTTTTTTTTTCTCCTGGAAAGAAGAATAATTTCAGCTTTGATCTAGCCTCCTAAGTTCATAGAATCATAGAATGATTTGGATTGGAAGGGACCTTAAAGATCATCTAATTCCAACCCCCCTGCCCTAGGCAAGGAGACCTTCTGCTAGACCAGATTGCTCCTAAGGTACCAGTTCAAGCTACTAAACTGGAGTACAGTTCGCATTGCAGACAGACTGCCATGTGTTTTTTCTTTCTAAATTGTCTCCATCATTTCTGAACTGTTGGGAGACTGCTGTCTTTCTGCTCCCCGAGTGCCCAACCTTGCCTTTTCTACTGTTATTCCATTTCAGCTATGACAACTAAGAAGGTAATTTGCTTGTTTCTGTATGAGCTTGCTCTGCGTTGATGGTGGCTTCCCTTCATAATTATCACAAGAAATTCAATGTGTGGTCACAGTGTTGCAGCAAGGTAGCTCAGCTACAGTGACTGTAACACCTGTGCTGTCTCAGAATAGGCACATAACTAACAGACAATATACAGAGAAAAAAACTTGCCAAAGGTTAAGGACAATAAATAAAAATCAGAAAGTACCTCATCCCCTAAATAGTTGTTCACTGTTTTGCAGATGAAGTTATGGGAACTTCCTTTCCCAGTACTCTTCAAGGTGTCTGCTTGACGTCACAGTTATCTGCACTCAAAAGCAAAGCCTGATTTTAGCAGAGTTTTTCTTAGGTGTTTTGGCACATTTTGGTTTTATAGTGGGTTTATGAAGGGCTCTTGAGCTATTTTTGGAGAAAGGGAAGGAAACATTAACATAACAGAAGATGCTGGGAGAAGGATAATGTTGACAAAGGTCTCCCTGAATTTTGTATGCCAATCAGACACTCTCTCTGCTGTACTGAATCTATAGATAAATTAGTTCTGTTAGGCTTTTCTAACTTGCTAACAATTCTCATAGATTCATCATTTCCAAATCTAGCTTTTTCTATTAGAGGGATATATCCAATTGGAAAATATAATGCAGAAGAGGAGACATAAAATAGCAGTTTTCCCCCCTCCCCCCGATAAATGCTACTCAATTTTAATTAAAGTTTTAAGGCTTCACACAATACAAATTGTCCAGCAAAATTATTTTAAACTGTCTTGCACTCCATTTAAAAATTAAGCTTCCAGTGAATAAAGGTGATGGTGACCTAACCAAAGATTTTGCAAAAGATGGAAATACTATCTCTAGATTGTATCAGTGAATGTAAACTGAAACAGAATACTGACAAAAATTCAATTCTCAAATGCTTGGATTAGTTTTACCCAGGAGCACCTTTTGCCTAATGCCAATGAAAACATGGTAATAGGAAGCACAGGGTTTAAAGGATAAATCTCTGCTCAATCAGACTAGACTCCCTACTGCATTGCCAAAATTGAGGATGGTGTTATGCTGTAATTCCATTAGTCAGCTAAAAACCTGTAGGAAAGAACAGAAAAAAAAGACTTAATATTGCTGTTGGTAATGGGGAAGACTAAGGTTTAAGTAACAGTTTGTTGAATAATGAGTCATAAATTCAGCAGCCTACATTTTAAATAACTGATGATAATAGCTTTAGAAACATGCTGGACATGAACTCTATTTTAGATTAAAACTAGGATCATTTTGCTCAAAGTAGCTTTTTGGTTTGTTATCAGTGACACCAAGTACCACAGAGACAGTGTTTCCAAAAATTTAATTTAACTTTGAATGACAAACCTATTAAAACCTATATTTAATTTACTAGCAAGTATTGCACTTAAAACCAAACTTCTAATATAATTATATATACACACCAGTAAGACAATTTCTAAGTGATCTTGAAGTACAAAGAATTATTGTGTTGTAATGCAGCTTTTGAAAACTCTACCTAGATTTATCAAAAAGTATAATGAATGAAAATCTTATTTCTGCTGAAGCAGGTAGGAAAAAAATCCAACCCACTATTACTGGGTTAGACTACATAATAATAGACATTTTGACAAAGTTGAAACATGAGTTATATATTTAACAATTATGTGTGGGCTAGATTACACTCAGGTATCCTCTTTAGAAGCATAATTTTGATGTAATTAACAAATTCCTGCTTTTACATTACATTACATTGCATTTTATTGACTAGAAGTATTGGGAGGAGAAATAAGGATCAGGTACATGTTAGTGGTCATTTTACACAGATACTGAGGGAAATCTGAAAATAATTTAAAATAATTTTTATACCTGCTTATAAATGCAAACAAGCTTTGAGGGGAAGGACTGGTTAGAAAGTGGTTTTTTGCTACAGTCTGAGATAGACTAGAATAGTAAGTGAGGGCAAAGTGGCATGAGAAAGTGTATAATTTAAAGAGTCAAGCCTATCACTACATAGAAGTCTGAAGTATTTTTTTTTCCCTGCTTTTGTATCATCTGTGAACGTAGGAAATGCACCTACAGCAGCACAATTAGTCAAAAAGTTCAGGCAAGCTGGGTGGACAACCAGCAGAGGAAGGCATTTCAAATCACATACAGTGTCTAAGTTGCCCCGCTTTATGTCTCACAGCAGGATAAATTTTGTTTCTCCAGACTCCCAACTGGATGTATCAACCCTGGAATAAATCTTTAATACATTTCTTCAGCATTAGTTTGCGAGCATAACAATGAGGCATCCCCTGCAATGGAGCATTGTTGTTTTGATGAACACATAAATATTATAGAAAGCATGTCTTAAAAATATAAAATTCACATCAAGCTGATATTCAAATATTTAAGTTATTCACTAGGAAGCGTTTTGAAGAAAAGTATAACACAACAGGAGACAGTAGCAGTCAGAAGCAGCAAATACCTAAAAAAAAATTCAAATATATCTGGCATTTTGTAAAAGAAAATAGATACAGGTTCTTTCTAATAAAGAGAGCTGAATTCCTGCTTTGGGACTTTTCAGGATCACAAAAGCATGTGGAAGAGTAGAAATTTCAAGAGTTTCATAAATATTTTACTTAATTTATAAGGTGGAATCTTGGCCTTTTCAAAGCCTGTGGGAAAACTCCCTTTGATTATAAAGGAGCTGGGTTTCCAGTAAACATGATTATTTCAACACCTAACAAGTCGGTACAGAGAGTGAGGGAGAGCAAGTCTTTCAGGTACAGAGGGTTTTTAGTGATTATTTCATATTGATCCAGCAGCTATTGTGGAAATCAAAGCATAGAGAAGAAAAACGTATTTTTGCTTCTGAAATATTTAAAGTGAGATAAAAGTATAAAAACACATGTGCTTACTTTCTTAAAATCCTTCTCTATGCTATCAGTAATATAGCCAAGACAGAATGCAGGACTGAATGAGTGTACAGAAATGAGGAAATATTTCTAATACCCTTTTTTTGTTATTTCTTTTGTTTTTATAAAAATTTTCTGACATTTTTGTTTTCAGGCTTCTGTATTTTCCTTTTCCCTTCATTTGTCTAAAACCATTTGTGAAAATTATTTTTAAATGTTAATTAAAAAAAAATAGCAAAATTTTCTTCCTCCCCCAACCAATGAAAGCCTGTCACCCAAACTCAGATGAACAGCTCTGCTTTCAGAACTGTTATTTAAAAGGACATCCATCTTCCTCTATTTCCTCTTAAATGCTGTAGCCTCCTCTGTTGAAGGTGCTGGATTTTTATTTACATAGGAGCTTTTGTCTTGAAACACAACCTTGTGAGGTAAAACTGGAGAGAAACAGAACTAGAAAATGCTTAAGGTAAAATATTAAGCATGCAGTCAGCTAGTTACAGAGGATGATGGGATTTAATATTTGGCACATACATTTTGTTAACATAAACACACTGACTTAATCTAAAAGTAATTGTGTTGAATGGTTTGAAAGCTAAACAATGAAATACAATTTTTCTCCTGTATTACAACACAATCAAATGTGTTTAGTCAATTGGTCATTAATGTTGTGAATAGAGCTTTAAAAAATGTTTGACTGTTCCTAAAAAAACCTCAACTATATACATTTTTATTTTCTTTAACATAGATATTTTTAACCTAGTTTGACTTTAGCAGAGTAAAATGGATCATTAAGACTTTCATCTTGAGAAATTGTTGGGGATTTTTCTAAAATAGTGCTTATCTTTTGCTTGTCTTTTTTTGGCTTTCTTGCAATTTAGCTAGTGTCTTATCCACACTATGACATTTTGTGATGAATACCCACACCATTGCATGATTTTCATATAAACACACAGATCTCAATTTTCTGAAAAATAATGAAACAACAGAAATACTAAATTGAGTTTAAATGAGCCAATTTCAGATAATTTAATAATTCAGACTAATTTCTGGAGATAAGGCATGGCTCATTTTCTTCAGGAGTGCAGAGGTTTAACTGGGGGGAGAAGGTGGTGTAAGGTAATGGACAGCAGACAGTAATAAGTTATGGAAGGCTAACAGACTCAGGCTGTTCTGTCTTGAAAAGGATGTTCAATTAACTGCTGCAATGTATTCTTTACCCATAGTCATCTTAAACTTATACGTTCATCGGGAACTTCAGCTGAATCATGGAATAGCTTAATATGTACTGGCACATTTTGGATATTTTGATTTCCTGTATCATTTAGTTTGCATCATCATGAAAGGCAGGTACATAAATATTCTTGCAGTTATACTTCAAATGAGCAGAAACAATTTGTTTCCCATTTCTCAGAAAACTTGTTTAAACTCTCAAATTATTTTTTTTTCACTTCATCTGTTTTTGCTGTGCTTACACGTTTGTATCAATATTGTCATGACATTTCTGCTTTAGGGTATTTTTGAAGTTGGTCACTAACTACAAGGCCACAGGAACTTTTGGAGTCTTATGAAAGCCAGTGTAAAACACCCATATGAAAATGTAATTAAATTCAAGATAAGATTTTTCTTTCCTGATGTTTTCCTGTTAGCTTTTTTAGTAGGGACGTATGGATAGAAACATTTAATTTCAACTGACTTTGGAGGGCTATTGTATGTTTACCTTTATACATAGGCTAAACACGTTGGTGGATTGAGAATTAGTGCTTAGCATCTTGTACAAACTTAGTCCCTTGTTCAGCAAACAGTTCAGACTGCTCTGAACTTTTTCATCATGCAGTGTATAGCAAAAGAAAGCAAAGCTCTTTGGAATGAAAGTCTACTCTGTCAGTTGTTAAGAAGTACTTGGGTTAAAGTTCACTAAAGTTCCAAAATTCCCCTCCTGCAAAACAGAGAAAGGAAATTATTCAACATCCTTGATTATAGATTCTTGCAAGTTTTAGGCATTCCTAAAGAAATGGACCAAAACACATTGTTATAAAAGCCAAAATAATAACATAGAAATATTTTCCTACAAACACTCTTTCTTTAGAATAAAATATGCTATTCTCTTTTCCTCTCCTTATCCAATTCTGTTATAGTTAGTTTAATTTATACAGGAATATTATAGTGCAGATTTCTGTAGCTGTGCTAACAAAGATAAATGGAAGTGGGGATTTCAATAAAACTTTGCAAACAATTCCATTATATCTTGTCAGATGCACACAGAACCTTAGCTGCAAGTTGTTTCATTTTTATGTCAGTTTTGTCAACACCACTGACTAAAGGTATGTACCCTTACATTCAATCTCGGCGCAAAAAAATATACAATTCTGGTATGAAGCATTTAACTATGTTTTTTGCTCTGTCATTTCTTTTGCCATACAAGATTTTATACCAAAAGCAGAAAAATTTCTGGAAAAACCTGATGGCAAACTTATATGTTATTTGAATATTAATAAAGTATTCTATCAGAGTAGAGTAGAAAACTTGCATAATTTCATTTCTCCTTTTTTTATTATTTTCATGCAAGTTGCAATAGGCAAATAATTAACAAAAAACCCTAATTTATAGATTGTTTCTACTATGTTAATGATGTTATTGTGTTCACAATTACAACTATTTTAAAATTGTGGGTTTTCTGTTTGTGGGAACTGGGTTATAAGGTCTTGGTTTTCACATCTTTTATGACCATCATGCTCAGGTTCATATGCACATAGGATATTCTTATTTCAAAATTAATTAGTCTACACAGGAAATGATATCATATAATGGGTACAAGGAAACATGCAGCCTAGAGTCACAGATAACCTGGCAAAATCATGGCACTTTTTTCACCCCTGTCTTTCTGCTTGGGAATCAGTCTGTGGGTTTCAGAGAGAGAATCAATTACTTGATTAGGCAAAAGAATGAACTTGAGTAACTTTTTAAGACTGTCAGTTTGAGTTACTAAGTTCTTATTTAATCTTCTTTTATATATCTTAACTGGTTTTATAAAAAACTGTAAAATGAACAAACAAAAAAAGCAAGTCAGTCACCATAAATCCAAGCCACTGTCAATTATTAATCCAAGAAATTAGGTATTATAATTGGAAATCAAGCTCAGATGTGGGACTGAATCAAATCACAGACCATACATTCAGCAATCAAATCATTAAATTAATGCAGGATGCAGTCAACTCATATGAGTCTTACCACAGGAACTGATTTAGGTTGTTCAGTTTCTTATGCCTGGTAGAAGTAAGCTACTAAATTTGCTTTAATATAAAAATCTGAATTCATTTAACATTCAGTCTTCAGGTCAAATTGTGTTGTTTTTTTTCTTCCTGAAAATGCCTCATGTACAGGATACCTCCTGCTTTTTTAAATTCCCATTCTGTCTGTGTTATGCAATCCTGAATTTGTTAGAGTCAACTGATCATACATGTTTTCTTACAGATGGATTTCTTACTGGATTCTCTGACAGTTTACACAAACATTTAAAGGGGAAGCACTGCTGTGGTGTACCAAGTAGAACTCCTTTAGCTTCCTAGAGCTAGGAAATTATTCTGAGTGTATTCCCAAGGGATGGGGATTATTCCTTACAGGAAAAGACTGAATAAATACACATATATATATATCAAAGTGTCAGAGATGATATTATAAAAATATGAGAAAACCAGAAGTGATGCCTAAAATTTTTACACTTTTTGACATTTCAAGGCATGTGTTATTAGAGTCTGTGTAGTATTTCAGAAACAAAGGTAAGATAAAATTTTTCTTCCCTTTGATGATAAAAGATGTGTGATATTCACTAAGAAACTTTGCTGTTCCTGCCTTAGGTAGCAGGAGAAATGCTTCTGTGGGTAAAGTAATAAATTACTAAAAAAAATAAAATCATTTGATAATGACTAATGTTGGCCTCTATGAGATGGTTACTTGTATTTGGAAGGAATATATAATAAATTTTGGAGATTAAAAAATATTTCAATGGAATACAGTAAATCTAAGATGCTTAGTCTAACAAATACAAAATAAGCTTCATTTGGGATCTTTTTTATTTTAGCGTATTCATATCTTCACTAATTTAAGCCTTGTTGGCGTGATGTAGACTGGAACATAAAGGAATACCTGTTTGTATATATATATCTAAAATGGGTGCTTATAATGTAGTTCCATTTTTCCTATTTAAAACTTCATATGATAATGTTTACTGCTTATGGGTAACAGCCAATCAATGTCTTACGTTGTTTAGTTAATTATGTTGAGAACAATCTACAAAATTATCTTGCTATAATTGGTATTTCTATTATTCTATTGTTTTATTTCTTTTATAAACCGTTAGCTTTATTAGCACTACAATTTTCATGCCGATAAACATATTAGAATATCTACATTTCTTCCTTGCAGTTAAATACTCACAATTTTAAGACCTTGCTTATTCAAAATCGCATGATATCAGCTAATTACAAACATGCTAAGGCAGAATATGTTTATAATATACTAAGAATAAATGTTTCTCTTTAGTCTTCTGCAGCAATTATTATGATAGGAAAGTATTACTTTTCTAATAAGCCAAAGTCCTACCTACTGAATTGTACTTCCCGTTTTCTGTGTTTATGGAGGAGAACCAAGAAAATGCTGCTCCTATATCTTGTTATCCAAACAATACAGTTTTCTGGTTTAGAAGCTGGGCTTCTAGTGAGTATATCTGGCACCTTTTTTGCAGATGAGCTACACTTTCTTCATGACATGAACAGATGCAAGCTCACCAAGTCTTACAGACCAAACAACAGGATGCTGCATCACTATGCTGCCCAGTCTGCTAGAAATCAAACCCGAGAGATGAGCTCTATGATGTTAACATTTACAGTGTGCTAACATGTTCACAGGGCTCCCAGTGAGGTCTGTGCATGGCCAGCAAGTTTTCTTCTGCATGCAAAGGGCCCATAGATAACAATGTGTTTACAATTCTGTCTCTATGACGTCTCACAGAGGCAAGCCATACATACCATTTTAAACAGAATTAGCTCATATGTTTCAATGTTGTGGAAATAGGAAGGCTTAAAGTACAGGCAGTTTGAAAAATCCCCTTTCTGGAAGCCCTTACAGTATCAGACAGAGCAACAACCTGTAATCTTGTTCAAAAAGTATTAAGAATATTAAGAATAAGAGAAGCAGTTCCTAATTTCTATTTAAAGAAAATGCTACAGAATTTTATCTGCAAATATTTTAAACCCCATGTTTTTAATTAGAAAAAGAAATAATAAATAAATCTGTGCTTACTACCAGACACAACTATAAATAAATGTTACCATATACTCATGAATAATTGTGATTATAAAACCAATAGGGTAATTATTTTTTTTCCCAGAAAGCATGTCTAAATAGAAACAAATTCAGGGAATGTGTGAGCTGCTTGTGGATAAGCCTTGAACAGAAGGAGAGGTTAACATTTTTAGTTAAATTATGCATTGCAAATGGCTCACTCGGTTTTGTTTCATTTGCATAAGTGGCCCTGGTTCAAAAACTCACTGATTGCAATGGAAACAATTTCACTGGCTTAATTTTTATAATTTTTTTTAAACCACTCTACATAGGGCTCACGACTGTAGGACAGGGGGAAATACAGAAGAAAATGCCCTTTTAAAGATTGCCTTCCTATGCTTAATTAACATGGCAAAATAACTCTTTTTGTACATTAGCTTCTATAACTGACCATCTGGACTAAAGATGTTAGAATTTTACTGAAAATGGAAGATAAACAATTTTAAGTTGCAGACAGAAGTCCTCACTATTAAGACCCAATGCTTTGTGCCCTTAAGCTATGTTTTATAAGAAGGAGAATTTATCTGACTTGTGGTCTTTGGATAGCTTTGTATTTCAGGAATGCTGAAGCAGAAAAAAACATATGCCGTTAGCTTTGTGACTTTCCTTCTGTTTAGGGAAGTGATAATGAGCTGTCCAGAGGTTTGCAGCAATGGGTTCTGAGGCATGGAGTGAGGAGAAGATGGATTAATTAATCAATTTTTGTGATTTTTCTGGATTATTTTTAAAACTTGCATCTTTCAGCAGCATTATTTAATGATCACTGTTTTAAAACTGTTAATAGTATCCTTATTAGTCTGATAAAAAGCATCAGCCACCGAACTAGAAAACTTACCAAAATAGAAAGTGCTAGGTAATGTATCATGTATATATAAAAAAAGTCAATCAGCAGCTCAGATGTCTGTTATTTCTCATTCAGTCAAATAATTCAGGAAATTTTATGGCTTGACCTAAGAAATAAATTGCAGAGCTTCATCTTTTTTTCATTAGTAGGCTACATCATCAGTAGGCTACATCATCAGTGAAAAAAAGTCAGATTGGTAATTTTTATCCACTTAAGGGCTGTGAATGGGATTTTACTATTAATTATCATTTTAAATGGACACTTTCAAAGGACTGTTTTGAAGTGCAGAGCTCTACAGAGATATGCTCTACAGATACTTGCTTTTATTTTGACTTCTTGTCTGCATCATTCTTACACTGAGTTCTTGCATAGTCATCTGCTGATCCTGATGAACAATTTTTTTGTTAATATGGTCACAGTAAATGAAAATGTGAGAACATTTACAAGGCTCATCAAGAGTTATGAACCAATAAGGATCCTTGAGTGCAAAAATAAAAAAAAAAAGACCTAACTAGCATGTTAATCCTGTCAAAGAATTATTCATTTTGTAGTAGCTGTTATCTCTGATTCTCTACAGAAACATCGCTTGAACTATCAACTTGGGATTTGCAACTTGGAAAATGCAATTTTTTCTTTATATTTTCCTTACTTAACTAAACTAATGATTTCTCTATTTTTTTAGGCCTTACTGTGATTGCTTAACAGGTAAACTCTTCATAGATGCGTGTAGTTCATTTATATTCAAAAAAGGAAAACTGGTACAGTTTTAGATTTAAGCTCTGTCTGACAAATGTGAACTTGCAAGGAGCTTCACATTTGTACATAGGAGCAAAGTTGATCCATTTGCATATGCCTTGCTTCCCAAATTTGGCACAAAGTCAGCTAAAGCAAGTGAACTTCTGTGAGTAAAACTGAATTCTTGATCTAATTTAGATATTTTTACTAAAAGACTCATGATCATGTATCCTCGAGGAATTACTGCAATGTAATTCAGTTGTGCCACATTATTTTAACTTCAAGTGAGATCTGGATGTATTTTAGAATTTAAAATGAGCTGTGGGTTTGAGTGAGAATACCTACTACACTAGAAAAACATATTTCTTGAACATAAAATAGATTTTTCTTTTCTTTTTATCCACATATATAAATAAGAAAAGGATGTTTCTACAGCTTAGAAGAATAATCTAGAATTTAGAGCCTCATATTGTGTTTCTGTCCATAGAGGCTTTTTAGGTAAACTTGAGAAAATCACTTATATCTTTCATTGATTTAAACCCATACAATAGAACTTTCTTATCTGAAAAGGATTTTGGGAAGATTAACATATTAAAAATCTGTACTAATATGTTTAATAACAGGAACAGGTGCCTTAGAACTACTGGAGGCAGACACATTCAGAAAAACAGAGTGTTTAAACTTTAACTAAATGGATTAAAAAGACGTTATGATTGTTCACTTAAGGTTACCATAACTTAGGTGTTAAGTTCAATTATATTGATTGCAGCTGTGACTAAGGATATAAATAAGGTAAAGCTTGTAGGAAGATATAGTATCTTTTTTTAGATTAATTGGTATAGCCTGAGAAAAGAGGCAAGCTTTTGGATCCGTAAACTCTTCTGCTATCAGAAACTGAAGAAGCAATCTTCAAAGTGAAGTACAAGTTTTAGAACAAATGCCGTGATTGTAACAAGATATGTTAATCAGACTGTCTGAAAGAAAAGAGTTGATACCGAAATTCTATTAAAGGAGAAAGATGAGATGAATTACCATGATCCATGAAACTATTATCTCTAGAGTTTATGATTTTGGAGAGCTGATGATGTTGTTTTATTTTCCAGCCTAATCTTCTGAAGGTTGTTTGTTTTGATCTCTTTTTTTTTTTTAGATTTTTTTTAAGAATGAATACTGAGATCACAGAGGTGAAGTGACCAAGGGTTTTTTGGAGATATTCTCTTAGTGTTGATTAGGTTTAGAACATTAGCACAGCTTCTATGCAAGCTTACTCTGGTGTGTGGCAATTGTTTAAATGCATGCCAGTAATTTCCATTTTTACATGTACTGACACATTTGCCTATGTTGCTCAGTTATAGTCAGTTTTGATTTGGTGCCTGATCTTGGAAATTTGTTTCTAAGGACAAGTTCAATTCTGAAGCTGCTTGAACTGGTTGAAGACCAGTTTCTGTGAAGCTTTTTTTCCATGTAGGTTCCTTGTTTTATATAGCTTTTAATTTCCTAGTAAATAACTTAGTTATTTCCTAGTAAATAACTTAGAAAAAGTGTAAGCAAGTTCTTGTTTTCCCTGTATTCTGAAGTGACTCTCTACAAGGTATTTGGACTTTTCTCTATAAAAGTCTGCTTGCTGGATAAAACTCTCATCTAGATTGTTGAGATAGGAGTCACAGTTATGTTCCCCAAAGCACACACATAGGTTTTCCTGAGGGACTTTTAATAACTTAATATATTAACAAGAAAATTTCACAGAGTAATTACATGTGAAATACACATTGATGACAGAATATTGTTATATATATTGTGCGGTAACTATGATAAAGTCAGTAAGAAAAAACCAAGAAAACTCTCTCAACATAAGAGTAATTTGCTCATTTGCAAAGAAGACCTCTGGAAAGAGTAGACGTTCCATTCAGTCAACATTCCACCACAGGTAGATTCCCTAATCCATAGATAATGCGGACTATACACGTTGCTACTAAACAAAACATTGAGGCATTTCAATGAGATTTCCCCCTGATCTAGCTCTGTTTAGCTGCCAGGGAAGTTTCATATTCTGTGAAACTGTTGAAATTAGAATTTAATTTTGTCTTAATTTACAAACACATAAATCACCCCATACTCTCAGTATCACCATTTGTGTTTCAAGTAATGCTAAAGCATCAGCTATAAAAGATGTTTCAGGAAAACACCTGAAGAGTAACTGCAGCCAGATGCCATTAATTTCAAATGAAGTCTAAATTACCATCTGAACAAAAGCTGTTGCAGTAAGATTTGGGGCTATGCTCCCTGATTAGAATCAGGAAAAGAACTGGAATAAGAATGATTACCTGAAACCACAGGAGGCTCCATTTGTTTTGTTTTGCCTCCCCCCTCCCTCTCTGCTTTGTATTCCTCTCTTTTTAAGTGTATTTATTTATGGAACACCTGGTTCCCTTCTATTCTCAGCATAATTGAACATATATGTAAGAAGGCTTCAGCTTAAAGCTTACTAATTGAAGCCTACTCTTACTAAACAATCAGCAGTATATATTTTAAAATATGTATTATTTTTTCCTTATCAGGATAGCATTTTTATGTGTGCTGCTTGTCAGTTGCATACTTCATACTATTTCTTGCTTAGTTTTAGAAGAAATTTTTGGAGGAAATATTTCAAAGCCATAGCTGCTAGAACCTCAATAGTCATTGTCATGAGACGGAAATGAAAATAATATTAAACTTTAATTTAATCAGTCAGTTACATGAGATTAACTTCCAGATGGAATTCACAGACTAACATGAATAGAAAACCTGCAATACATCACTGAATTAGTTCTGGGTAATATTCATGGTACTTGGACAACTGAAAGAGTACTTAGACTATTAAAAGATGTTTGTGTAAAGGTATTTTAAAAAATAAAAGGCAAAAACCAAAACACAAATGAAAACAAAACCAGAAGCCAACACAACAAACAAACAAACAAACTTCTGTTAAACGCAATCCCAGAAACACTGACTCTAAGCTAGTTCCATAGCTTTTATGGCTTTCCCATTGAAATCTGTGTGGTTCCAGACTACTTCAAATTTTTTAGTCTTTTTTTTTTTTTTAACAATTGGAGAGGCATTTGGGTATCCAAATTACAGACATCTGTGTCATTTCAGATCACCTAAAGCATTTAGCAGTTCCTTACAAAGTTAACAGATATGACACTGGACCTACAGGAGATGCATGTCCTTTTCAGACAGCTGCTGGAATCTAAGCAGGACATGTGAGATGTTTAAATTGGCTCTAGACATCAATGTTTTAACAACTGAAGCTGACCATACAATTTTTATTACTACAAACCTTATATTTTCTTGATAAAACTTTGCATGTCCCTGCCCAGGAAAGTGGTTGAATCACCACCTTTGGATGTGTTTAAAAGCTGTCTAGATGTGGTGCTTAGGGACATGGTTTAGCAGCGGACATGGTAGAGTAAGGTTATGGTTGGATTGGATGATCTTGGAGGTCTTTTCCAACCTAGATTATTCTGTAATTCTATGTTATTGTTTTATTGTTAATATTTTCCAAATATCTTTCCCTCTGTGGTTCTCCTTTTGACTTCCTTCAGTATGATAAAATCTTCTAAAAATGTTGCATCCCAAAATATTCCAGCTGAGACCTGCCGATGCTAAGTAGAATGAACTATTTCCTAAACATTTATTACCTCTTTCAGAACTATTCTTATTTTGTTATGTGAATCTCTTTCAGTATTCTTATTGTTGCTTGACTTAATGGGTTATTTTAACTTTCCAAAGTCAAAGTATTTTCTCAAATACAAAATATTCCCTATTTAGAACATGATCGATTCCAAAATAACTCACTACCCCTACTATTACAGTGTTATAAGTATGATTTATTAAATGTCTAGTCCATTACCCAGGTTGTAAGACTCAAACCCAGGAGGCATTATGAACCTCACTTTAATATTCTGTCCTTTTCATTCAGCTAAGGTCTCAGCCAGCGATGGTTTTATCAACATTTTCCTTTATATTGCTTATGAGAATTTCACACAAGACTATACAAAAGATTTTCTGAAAAAAATATTTAACACACATACCAAAAAACACATCAGTAATAGGAAATCAGGCTTGTTACAAGCATCTTTCTTGACTGAATTAATGTCAAGTTTTGTGTATGTTTCAATATCATCTCCTAGGTACTCAGAGGTTGATCATGTAACTGTTTGTTTGAAGGGGTTTTCCCTTCTCCTACTCTTCCTGAAATGAGCTCATTTTAAAATAAATCTACATTCTTATTTTTTTCCCATTGGCTGAAATCTTAAGAACAAACATTTCTATGAGATCTGGATCACCCAAGATTAGAAACTAAGCCATCGGTTTTAGGGCCATGAGCACATCCCCTTCCTCCAAGTCCTGCTAATCTGGCTGCCGAGCCTCAGATGGAGGTGGCTCCTTGCTTTATAGAAGGTCACCAGCTGTACTTTAAAAGCCTGTCCCTTTTCATTAGGGAGCTGCTGTAACATTGTATTGTTATTGCTAGTAACAGACAATAAGCTTTGTATGAACTTGCAAGGTGTCAGACTGGGACTTGTCAGGCTTGCTCTGTCTTGACCTGTAGCTTTGTTTTATGTGGTTTAGCTATGACAGTAATTCCTCTAATTGACCAAGTGTCTGTCTCGTTTGTTTTACCTTTGTTAATCTTTGTGTGGTATAACTGTAGTTTTGTATAGATAGCACTAACAAGCACTTCTTCTAGGCAGAATGTGATATTTATGGCATTTGCAGTGTGATGCAGTGTAGAGATACAGCCTGTGTATGGTATCAGAGGCCTTGAAAAATGGAGATATGGGATGTAGTGTTGAGGAGTACAGGCATGTGATAATATGCGATGGGGCACAGGCTTGGTATGCAAGAACTCACATCCATAAACCACTCCCTAATGGTAAGATACAAAAAAAAAAAAAGAAAGCAGACCTAGAGATCTTCAAAACTGGTTTAGGGGTAAAAAACGATGTCAAAGAAATAGTATCTAACATATATAAATATAGTAACTCTGGATGTAATCTGGAATGACAGATCAATGAAAACAGAGAAAGAGGTAAATACATGTTGAGAAATTGAGTGTTTATGTATAAAGGAAAAAAAGGAGAGGAAGAAATAATCATGACCACCATATTATTCCCAGTGAAGGACTCCAAATAGTGACTCCAAATAGCCCCCAGAGCCATGACCAGAGTGAAAACACCAACCTTGCAACCCAGAGGAGTGGTAGAATGAGAAGTGCAATAGGAAAAGGGGTAGAGACTAAGCGTGTGTATTACATCAATAGCAGGAACAGAATTAAAATTGTATACAAATACTTTAAATGCATTGTTATTCTTTGTTTTTCTTAACAATGATTCAGTTGTAAAATTAGGCCTACAGAAGTGAGATTGTTCAGATTTTTGAGCTGTATTCCCACACATGGTTCCCAACTAAGGGAACAACAGTATTGTAGCCGTAGCAGTGCTGGTCAAGTACTACCCGAACTTGTCCCAGCCCCGTAGACTGCTTTCATCCCAGATCTGTTACCTTAGTATGGACTTGCACTGGACTTAGAACTTGTTTATTGTTATTTGGATCTGATCCTGACTTGACCTACCTTGCCTGGTAAGCTGGCTGCCCTGGTGGATCTCCAACTTGCCCTGCTCCCTGCAAAGAGCTAAACTTCCATGTGGGCTTTGAGCAAAAGCTGATGTCATAGTGATGACTTTGGTGTTTATTTACCTCTAGATTTGTATCTGAATAAAGAGGCACATGATGTGAACATGGGATTCTGATGGGTTTGTCTTTTTTTTTTTTTAACAGCAGGTGCTGATAAAGTTTAAAAAGAAACACAGTAAGTGGGTTAAAGTAGATAATGAGTTCAGCTACAGAAAACCAAAATCTAGATTAAGGCTTTCTCTTTCTGTTTTCTCAATTAAAGTTGAGTGACCTAACAAAAAATTGCGTTCTCTGATGCTCCATTTGCTCTTTGGAACACTTTATACAGATTATTAATTGCATACTCTTTTAGAAAAAGTAAATGCTCCTTAGTTATAAGCTATTTATATTTCAAATTTTTTATTCCTTTGGTTTTAATTAGGAAGTTAAGATAGGCCAGAGATTCAGCTAGCACTGAAAGTTTGGTTAAAATGTGTTTATTTGCCCTAGAAAATGCAGATTTGATTATTTCTCTCCTTTAAAAATCAGTAACAAAAAATCAGTCAGAAGAGGCTTGACTGGCCTTAATACATGTGGATTTGAAAATATAGAGGAAGAGGACACATTCTAAAACATAACATTTTTAGAAAATTAATAATTATCTGTAAATATGAAAATGAATGTTATACAGTTCCACAGAGGGGGAATAAGGTAGCTAGAACCTGAACAGTCTCACCTCCTGTAGAATTAGGTTAGGTCTAAAACAACAGTTAGTAGGAAAAAAAGATGGTTTATCAGAACTGGTCATCTAGAAGGCTAGTTATTACTATGACGACAATCTTAATGGAATTTTGGCATTTATGTTTTAATTGTTCTCTTCAGAATGAATCCCTTATATTTTGTTAGTATCACATTCCTTACTTTCAAAATTTAATTTTCTATTATTTATAACCCTCTTGAATCAATTATTAATTGAAAGAAAATGTTAAATTACTGGAAATTTCTTACAATATAAGAAAATAAGCCAACCCCTTGAAAAAAAGCAGTGGCTTCCTTACAGTATCTAGTTTTAATTATGCCCTAGAAGATTGTCTTATGAATAACACTCATTAGATGGATACATAATTCAAACACATTTGTTATCAAAACTTTGAATTTAATTCTACTCCTGCTACTACATATTCTGCTTTAGGAAGACAAGATTTGCAAATGCTTACCATACTGAAGAAAACATATGTTGCAGTCTGAGGCATGAACCTTTATATTAGATATTAATATATTAGATATTAATTTCATCTACAATATTTGTTAAAGCTAGGGTCTTGTTTTACCTCTTCACTAGGCATTAATATTCCTTGTTAGAATTTTAAAAATATGTAAAACTGACTAAATAGTTATTCATAAATCTATCTTTTGGATCTTATTAAAAATTCATTACTTGACCGATTTTTGCCATTATTTATTATACATTTTTTTATACAATCCATATTTTATTAAAGTAATCTTTAACCAGCTCTAGAAATCAGTGATAGGAGACAAAAACTGTCTCCAGAATCCATAGTTGGAAATATGTAATGAAATGACTTAAGTTATCTTCTCTACTCAAAATCCAGTAAAAAGCACAGATCTTGCAGTGAGAGCTGACAAAAATACTTTATCATTGATACGTTCAAAAGTGGAGAACATACCTTGGTTAATTAGGAATAAATATATACAAAAGAACAGAAACGAACAAGACCACGCATCTCATTTCCTTTCCTATTTTCTCTTAGCTTTCTGCAAAGATCTAACAAGTCTTTTCAGTAGCAAGATGGCTATATAGTCTAATAAATTTTTATGTGTAAAATGGAAGTGTTGAGTTCTGTTAAATCATCTGCTTTGAGTAGCATGGGAAGACTTGTGGATTTAGATTTATCTCCTAGTTTAATTTATGACTCTGACACTGTAAAATCAACAGAACCTTACATCTGGCAGCTGGAGCCTAATCCTAGTGTTGCAGACATTTCTTACTGTTAAACATCTCCAAGTAACTATATTAAGTGTTTCTCACAATGGGTATTACCATTCTAGTTCTAAGATGTTTCTTTGAATGTCAAGCAAATATTTTTTTTGAAGTTGTGCTCTGCCCCACAGAGTGCAGAAAATTCATGTGGAGAGAATGATGCCTGCCTTCCTACTCATTTACTTAATATTAGAAATTTCCTTGAGGAAATCAATGGCATCCTTTATTGCTACGATCTGGAGAGGGGAATTGGTTTTCCTGTCTTGTACTAGAAACCTGCTTTTATTGTATAACATGGCATTCTGTAGGACAAGACTCTCAGCTGCCTCTGTTTAAAAATGTGCAATGTTGTATGAAATGCTCACAAACTCAAAGGAGAAACTAAAAGTAGCTTAGTGCTTAGAGCATTTGCTTAGGGTGTAGAAGTCCTGTGGTAGAATCTTTTTTCCAAACAGGAAGTAAATAAGGGATTTTGAAATAAGTTGTCTTATCTTTCAAGTTGTCTTATCTTTCAAATTGTCATCCTAACCACTGGATATTGGGTAAAAAAAAACATGAGGAAGTTCTTTTCTATTGTTCTGTCCTAAATGGATAATGGAGCTTAAGGAATTTCTTCACACATAAGAAGTGATCTTAGGCAAAAGGAGTCTTCTGAGTTTCTAAGAGGACCAAAGTCTAAGTCCTTGAAGACCAGCTTAGATAATTCTCCATTAAGATCTTTGGCTTCTGTAAGTTTTCTGTATATTGTATGGAGAAACATGAAAATCTCCTTTGGGGCTGCAGACAGTATTAAGTGTTAGGATATCTAAAACTCTAATGACTGAGTCACTTGGTGCATTTAAGTAGCTACACTTTAGTCTTATGAGTCACAACTGACTAATTATAACCCATGAATTTGAAGTACAGTTTGTCATGACTACATTTCATCAAGGCTAATTGTTGTGGTAAAGACATCCAATTTGGTTTTTCCCAAGAGAAATCCGTAACCAGAAACACCAGAAAGCCCTTTTAAAGATGTTATAATAATGTCACATGGGCATAATTTCCTCCTGTTGTCTCTAAACAAAATAAAAGAATCTCTGCCTCTTATGAGCATTCACTGTAATATTTGTAATCCCTGACTGGTAAATCCATGTCGAATTTCAAGAACAAACCAATATAAGGTATTGTTGTCTGTTTTGCATTGGTGAAAAGTCTTTTTTGATATGACTGCCCTTTGAGAAGTGAGATACAGAGTAGCTGCAAAAATCCCATTGCTTCTTTTGCTCATTTGCAACTTGTTTTCTTTAAATAGAATATACTTAAGGAGATTTCAAAACAGGACATTTGGAACAAGAATAGCCATAAACTATAAAGTAAGGAATAACAACAAAATTAGTAGAAGTGAATACACCAAATCAGTACAATTCGTTGCTTGTGAATTCAGAACATGCTTTTTCTTTTAGAGTAAATACAGTAATTCTCAGTCCAACAGTAGCCCAAATCCTCAAGTTGAAATAGGTGAAATAGGAAAATGTTCGAATATTTACCTATAGGGGAATGTCTGTTCACATCTGTAAAAGGAAAAGTTGAATTAATAGTTAGGTTTCCAGTGTAAATTGGTACCAGTGTAAATACCAGTTATAAACCTGGTATTATTCAGTGACCTGAAAACAAATGTGAGTATGACTTCTTCATTGGCAGTGTCTAGCACTGTGAATCTCATGAAAGAAAAATATTTCTAGCAAAGTTTCAGAAGAATTTTGTATAATCAAGATATCAATCTCATCAGTTAGGGTCTGAGAATTCTATGAATTGACTGACTTATTCAGCAGAATTCCTTCCAAACTTTCCCCTTCAAATAACTCCAAGTAACTTGGAATTTATTTTTTTTTTTGTATTTTCTTGTGAGCAAGTCCAGAAAATCTGTATCACTTCCACAGTATTCTTTGAGCTCTTTCCATACACTTGCCACTAAGCAATTATGCTAGAAAAACCTGTGAAGGGTGATGACTCATCACTTTCAAATTTCAGGCACATAGCAAAATCTTCACCTCCTG
>JAVFHW010045774.1:0-31169 GCA_032159205.1 Eurystomus glaucurus suahelicus
GAGGATTTATGGGAATTGCAGAATAGATTTATGGGAAATCGAGTTCTTTTGCTCACTGTTTTAATAAGGCAGAAAAATCATGTGGTCGGTTCACCACAACGGTATTGAACACCTTGTCTAGGTAGGCGATGTCCACCACCCTCCCCTCATCTATCCATCCAGTTATTCCATTGTAGAAGGCTATCAGATCAGTGACTCATTCACAGGTCAACTCTAACTCGGTGCCTACAACTCAGGCCCCAGCACTTCAATGTTCCAGTCCCTTTGTCATCCTCATAGCGCTCCATTGGACTCTCTCTAGTAGTTTCCTGTTTCTCTTAAGCCAGGGAGCCCAGAACTGGACACAGTACTCTAGCTGTGACCTTACCAGGGCAGAGTAGAGGGGAAGGAGAACCTCTCTTGACCTGCTGGTCACACTTCTTAATGCAGCCCAGGACACCATTTGCCTTCTTGGCCACAAGGGCACATGCTGTCTCAGGATTAACTACTGTCCAACAGGACTGCAAGGTCCTTCTCCATGGAGCTTCTTTCAGTAGGTCAACTTCTAACCTGTACTGGTGCATGGGGTTGTTCCTCCCCAAGTGCAGGATCCTACACTTACCCTTGTTGAACTTCATCAGGTTCCTTGCTGCTCAACTCCCCAGATGCTTTCTTGACCTACTTTCAATCTGTTTCCACCAACATGATTATAGACCTTTTTGTTTGTTTGTTTGTTTTTCAAAATCCCCTGTCATATACCAAAAGGCAAAAAGTGTCAATAAATGTCTAAGCCAGTAGTATTCACTGCTGTCGCAAGCTACAAAAGTACCATATAGTATGTCATAAATCAAGTATTTAGTTTTCAATGTAAAATAGACATCTAAAATTTTTTTTGGTACCATAAATAAGAAACTTTGTTAACAATTCCTTAGAAAGAACCTTATTCCAGTTTTATGCACATAACTGGAAGAAAAAAATCAGATTCATTAAGTAGGCCTGAATTTGTAGTGTGTGATAGCTGGACTCAGATCTATTTCTAGAATAGGAGGACAGACAAACAAAATAAAAAAAACCACCACCTTGCTGAATGTACACTGAAGACACCTAATGTGAGTAAAGGCAATTAATTCAATTTGCCAAAAATTTTAAAGTATAATTTATTGTAGAATTAATGTATACCATTGTCCAAACATCATAACATTTATGACAAATTGTAGGAGTTCGGGTCAGTCACGCTATGATCAATGTGATCAAGTGAAAGCCATTTATTTAGTAAAATATCGCTCTTTTATAATCTCTTTGGCATAGCACGCATTACAAACTATTTCGCCATTAGTTACATTGTGCATATCATTTACCTAGCAACAATTTTTAATTGGTAGCACATATTCTTCAAGCTCTTGTTATTGTAGGATAGCTCAGTCCATTCTCCCTACACGTGCTGATTGGCTGGTGTTCCTGTTGTTCCTCCTACTGTGTCCACTGACTTCTTGCCAGGTTGCTGTTCTGTGGAATTTGCTCGTTAGGCCTCTTATCTCCTTCACTTCCTAGGACTCTTCAGCCTCAGGGCTTCCCAGGCTCTTTCAGGGAAACATCATTATGTGCTCAAAGCTAAGGTCAATCCCTAAGTCCTCAGACCAGCTGTGGACTTTCACAACAAATCATAATACACCACAAAATTCTGGTAATAAGTATCATTAACTTCACTTTTTCTCCCAGCCAGCCCCATTTTTTCTTAATGAAAAAATTAAGAAAAAACCCCAAAACTATAAATAACATCTGTCACAGAAGCCCAGAATATAACAGTGTCTTTGGAATTCATTTTATGAACCAAGAAAACAGAACTTCTCCCTGGATCTTAATCTAGCTTCAACCATTTTGATTAATTTTTCATTAATGGTTTTTGAAAGTGGATCTTCTCTCTCATGCTATACTTTTCTGCCATTAAAATAGTCCTTTAGAGAATATGATGATTATGATAAGTTCTGTCTTTATGCCTGTATGTCTTGTTTTAGCAGTACATAGGCAGTAACTCCTGTCTAAAGTCATAATAATCTAAAATGACCTTTTCTATATCAGGCATCTCAACTAGTTTTATTTTATTTAGTCATTATGTCTCCCATTCCTAGAGAATGGAAGCTCCTATGAAATTGCCAATGCCAATTTTATACAAAGCTTCCTTTTCTCTCTCTTCTGCTATAACTGAATGTGGTTTTGATGAGAAAGGTATTTTCACTAATATTGCCGATCAGAAAGCTTGATGCACATAATAGAATTACTTGAATTACTCTTGCAGGACTTAATAGTTTAAATTTTATATGGCTGAGGACCATTTTAATTTCAGTTTTTCAGCTGGTTGGGTTGGTTTTTTTTTTGAAACAACAACAATAGCAATAACCTCCCTACCTATATTATACTACAGAACAGCATAAACTTTGTTTTTGCAGAATATATATAAATATGCAGCTTGGACATTTGCCTGCAAATGAAGTATACCATAGTGTTGAAGCTAATTCAAGTCATTGAATAGACACTTAGGACTGTAGTGGGTTTTCAAGCAGGATGTGAACGCTTATGTTTTTCTTCAGCTGAACAACTCTAATACCTCCTTTGCCTTCTGGTGCAAGTAATCTAAGCTTTCTTGACAATCAAACCTTTCTTCTTTTAGGAACTTCAAAAGAACTTTCCAAAATGAAATTGTTTTATGCTTCTTTCTTTGTTTTTTTTCTGAAAACTGGCCTTGAAAGTTAGCAGTAGGTGTCAGCATTTTTTTTTATGCAGTGGTCTGCATCTAGAAATTCTATGATGATAGCATGCATCTGGGAAAGACATCCTTTCATATTAGGATGTAAACTATGAGTATAATACAGTTTTCCAGATGGGAGAATATATCTGAACCCAAAGAAATATGTTCAGTGATGCTCAGTTTGAACAATATTGTCAAAATCAAGATTAAAATAATATAGCTTTTACATATCATTGACTGTATGAGAGAAAAAAGAAACTTCTGACTGAAGAAAGTTTGAGAAAGAGGAGGAGAGAGGCAAAGATTCTTGCTCTGCACAGGTGCCAGACGTGCAAAATCCTAGACCCACAAAATACAGTGAGGGAAGAACTCTCAGTGACTCCAGTCGAATTAAGTTTTAATCCAGGGATTTCCTGCCCTGAGATACCTTAAACGTGTTAATGTATTGAGACAGAAAACTGTACTTAAGAAAAGCTGTGATAAAAGAATGTATTGGAATCTATCCTGTCTTCCATTTTATCTGCAGAGGTGCTGAATAAAAAACAGAGGATAAAATTACAAAGCAGAGGGGAATACTCTCTCAGTATTCAGAGAGTATGTTGTTTCTTTAAAACTTTCCAAAACTTTAAACCATGAGGAAAAGAAGATGAATGTAGTTAAACTATGCTTTTATAGGCTGAGCCAACCCAAATCAAAATGCTTTGTTGAAACTAAGATTTTAAATTTTTTTTTTTCACCAGTGTGACATTAATCTGCCACTACCTCGTATGTCTACAGGCTTGATCTTCACTTATGGATGACAAATTGTGGCTTTCTTCCAAAGTATTTGTTGACTAGGACAGAAAAGCTTCAGTCAAATATCTTTGTATTTGTGGTAAAATAAACACATGAGCCAATAACAGCACAACACAAATGTGGTTTGCACCTAAGGGTCAAATGGAACAAAGTCTTTCATTTCAGAAAAAAAGGGCATATATATTTATCAATGCTTTTCACAGGGGAAAGAAAGCATTAATTAAAAGCTCAGGGAAGATATTTAAGTATTACAGCACTAAGGTTTCTTGAATTTTCTAGTTCACTGAAGACACAGATGTTGGGTTTTTTTGAATGGAGGAGCAGGAAAACTCTTAGAATAGGAGTAAAGTGAAATGAAAATGTTTAATTATCTCTTCACAAAAAACCATTTTACCCAAATTATGTTATTCTTCAAGATTTACTTTTTATCCCAGTGAAATATGAATGGATCAGACTGAGAAACTTGTTTTTTTCCTGTCAGGTAATCCTGGTCAGAAGGGAGGCACAATGCTAACCTAAACATAAATGAAGTTGATATGATGCTCCTGAAGAGGATTATCCATAACTGATCATCTTAAATTGCTTTCAGGAAAGCAGCTTTAGTTATTTAGTGTTTATATTTTATGCAGAGATCTCATTCTAATCTAAATACAACACTAATCTCTGGTGTCTTTCCTATCTCCTTTGTGGCAGAAATAACACTGATGGAAGGTATTGTCTTTGAATTTGAAGAGTTTATTTCTGAAGTTGAATATTTTTTTTGAGAAACTATACTTTACTGAAATTTTACTACCCTGTAGAAATTCCATCTTCATAAAACAAACACTGGCCTATGCCCTATTGAGCTATCTAAATCCAAAGTACTAATCCTGAAATACATTTAATTTATTATCCCACAGCTGAAAATATTTTCAGACGATATATGATGTAAATTATACACAATCTTTTATCATTATATAAATACAATAAATAGAGTGACATCTACACATATTTGAATGTCCATATAGCTGTAAATGTTAAATAAAAGCAAACAGCCCAGAGAGTTCCCTTTCTGAACTACTGCTGGGATTACATTGACCTTAGACAAAGAAAACATGTCTCATACTGTAGCTGAGGAAGCAGAATAAACTAGTGCAGATACACGGGAGAGAAAGGGCCCTTAGCCATTGTACTTCAGATCAGTAACACAGGTAAATATGATTAAAATAAGACCACTATTAAAATATGACTTACAGTACCAGTATCAATTCTTAACAATATACATATTCTAAAACACACAAATGTAGAATTCACTTTCAACAGAATAGTAACAAAAGTCTTACAGAACACTTTGCAATGCTTCTAATTTGTCTATATAAAATAGAATCAAGATGCATTTTCTGTTGCTTTATCTAAGCTTAGTCTTATCCATTATTATTGATGTAAGTCATTAAAAATTACTATGCATAAATTAATAATGGCACAATATTTCATCTTTTTATTGCAACAGTCAGTGAATTTGTCCTTTTTATGAATAAAGAATACTATTCCAATATAGAAAGATTAATAAAGATGTAGAATGATGTCAAATATATGAAATCTGTATTTTTACTATTTAATCACATATCATAAACTAAGCTAGTATATGGATGTTCTTGTATTGTATTATGCAGATATTACTAAGGTAGCGAAAAAGATTTAGAAAAATCACAATATTGCTAATTTGGACATAACCGTTAAGCACTATGGCTTTATTACGATGGTTTAAAAGCCAGACAATAGCCAGGATTCATCATATTGACTAGGAGGAAAGAGTCTTTCCCTGCTTTTGTATTAACACAATAGTGTTTGGTCAAACAGCACTTGCTTTTGAAGTAAAATACATCAAATTGCTCTCTATATAGAAGGAGATAATATCTGGCAGTTAGTGGAAGACAGACAAAAATAAAGTAAGAGAAAGAGTTTAACACAGAAAAGGGAAAGGACATAGATCAAGTTAAGAGGAAAATAAAAGTAGGAGAACAAGGAGGGGTGTGGGAAAGAGAGTGAGAAATCATCATAAAAAATTATATTTTAAGGACTACCTCCAGAGAACTAGAAATATGCTTTTATATTTAAAAGGTCAGATTAGTCTTGTCATCATTCTAAAAGCTCAGAAAGCGTAAATAAAAAACAGAGTGGCTAGAGAACTGGCTTTCATATCACCTCTATTCTTTAACTGCTGTACTCCAAAAAGGTTTTTAAAGAGGGCAAGAAACAGTTCTCTCTCTGTGTGGCAGATAAAGCCTTTTTTAAATCCTTGCATAGCACAGAAAAGCAGCAGCCTGTTTTACAAACATGTCATTTGTGAGAGGTAGAGTTGAACTGCATAATCAGCCCATCGAGATCACTGGGATGTTAACTAAAACCTGAAAACCAAACATGCATTCCTTACATCACTGTAGAAATTGATCGAACTGTTGACAGAAAACTATCTTCCTGAAATATATTTCATGTCTCATGCTGGAATTATGTCAGAAATTGCTTCAACTCTTCTCCCACAATGCAATCTGACCCTTTGCCAGTGTGCTCAAACAAATCATGCCACCTGTCAGGTTAGAGGGCATGTAATTACAGGTGTATGGGGTAATCTATTCAGTCCGAATATGTAGCAGCTAGAAGCTCTGTCTTGTTGCTATTTTTAAAAGTAAAACATGGCATGAATATCCCTGAAGCCCTGTGAAGGCTCTTCCCTGGCCTTTCACAAGAAGGGCAATTGTGTTGCCAGTGTGTTTGTTCTGTTTATTATACAGGAGTAAGCAGCTTAGGTTGAATTGAACAAGTGAAATCAATATTACAGACAGCTGTGGAGGGTTTTTTTATTATTATTCTCTTCTTATGACATGTGTATACAACAAGTCAAAATCTATTTGTGCACACATCCCTATAGTCAATATGTTCACGAAGAGTGCCATATCTCATGGCCTTCACTAGAAGATCTGGTCAAGGACATTTGGGCATGGCCAAATTTATGCAGTAGTTTTGTAAGATTGGTCCAGGTCTTCACAGCATGAAAACGTTTTGCCTTTTCTTTTTTTTAACTGAGGACAGGAATGGGGAGAATCATGAAACAAGTTGATAAATATTTATTCTGCCTAACATTTAAGTTTTTGCAGAAAAACCTAAATAACCTCTTTAGAAGGGAGCAAAAGAAGGGGAAGAAAGAAGAGAGAGACAAAAAAAGAGAAAAACATGGAGATGAACCAATAACAGAAGTATTTTCAGGACTTTCAGAATGCTTAATAAGACCATTTTGCAATTTATATTGAGAAAGGAAAAATTCAATATGATTTACACCTCCCAGAATTCTGGAGCTGCCAGCTCAGAAGGAATGGAGCACATAAATAATATATTTCCTGTAATTCTTGGTCTGCAGATGATCTCCTACTGAGCAATAAGAAAGAGTTTTAGATCCCTAGGAGACAGCTGGTGCTGTCTAGCATGTTTGACTGATTTTGTGAGCAGAGAATGAAAGGCATAAAAGGCAAAATGAGAATCTAAAACTGAAGACATATTTTCTCCTATAAGAAAACTTAAAAGGTTACAAAGCTGTGCAAGAAGGCACAATTAAGAATAATCCTTCCCAAAGAATCATAAGATTTGAAAATGAAAAGTCTCAAGTAGATTAGCTGGAAATCCAAACATGAAATTTTCTCTGCAGATAAACAAGCTCATGTTCTTCATAATACTTTGGACTTCCACACAAATGACACAAAGCTAATGACTGTAAAAGCTTTAGATCATTTGAGACTGTGGACCTCAACTGTAGTGCCATTTAGAATTCAGTTGCAGTTTTGGAAGACTGAAGTTCAACTTTTCTTCAACACAATTTGCAGGGAATAAAGGTTTTCACACATCAAATAGGTTCTTCACAGCAGGTACTAAACTCATTGGTTCATCTGCTTGTTTCAAAGAGCTAGTTAGACAGGAATTAGTAAACCCCATTCCTGTTCCCCAGCAAGCAGGCCAGCTGGAGAAAAAAAAATGCTCCTCCAGCTGCTTTCTCCTCCCTCTGCAGATCATTTATTCCCCTTGTAGGAGAATTCCTCTCTCTAAGCCAAATAAACATCTTAAACCAGAAGTATACAGTAGAAGGGCATACATCTGATTTTTCCTAATCACAAAGACAAACCACAAACTAACAGTTGTGGTAG
Organism: Eurystomus glaucurus suahelicus; assembly: GCA_032159205.1. Classification (NCBI taxonomy): domain Eukaryota; kingdom Metazoa; phylum Chordata; class Aves; order Coraciiformes; family Coraciidae; genus Eurystomus; species Eurystomus glaucurus. Next base: position 7,693 of record JAVFHW010045774.1, read on the forward strand.
TGTCCAAGCATAAACAACTGGGCTAAATACGTGCCTTTTCTCACAGGCTTCCTTAATTTGACCTGGAGAAATGGCTAGAGATTAATGCTGAATTATTACTCTATCATTGATAATTCACGAAATGTAAAAGCAAACATGCACACAGATGAACTTCCTATAAGGATGTTTGGAAATTAAGCTCCTTTATAAAAATAATTCCCTTTCTGACCAGCTCAAGACTCCTCTAAGACCTCAGGGGAGAAACTTTTTTTATCCCTAGCCACCGATGTGGAGTACAGACCAACAGTCTCTTGGTCCTAACTCTCCTTCTGCAAGGGCAGCAGCATGCTTTGTAAATCATCTGGCACACTTCAGAAAGGGTTGTTGTGCCAAGAAACTGAAAAGAACCTGTGTCAGTATTTCATATATCAGAAAAACTTTGGGGGGTGGTGGTTTCTTTTTATTCTTCCTTTTCTCAGCCTGTTAAGCAGCCTGGTCTAGGCTGAGACAAAGATGGTAATGGTGAAGTTCTTGGGTCTGGTAAACATATCTCTTTCAGATACATGGCTTCAACAATAGTTTATTTTACAGGGACTCAGTAAGATGAAAAAGAAAGTAACTCATTACATCCCGTCAACTGACAGGTTTCAAAGACAAACCCATTGTAATGATGTCACCAACAACAGAAGTTCCAGCAAACTCACATAACCTCTATGTAAGAGCTGGTTTGGCAGACACCTCTCAAAACATGTCCCAGCTTGAAAAGTAATTTCAAGAAGTCAAGAAAATGGGACAGAAAACTGCTGTTTCTATTCAGCCCTGAATAGAGCTAAAATGTATAAATTGTGATTCATGAAAGAAATATGGGGAGGAGAATTTTACTGCACCGCAGATGATGAATCCTGGGCAGATAACCTTCAAAAGATGCACACATTGCTATCACAGTGAGAAAATTCCAATGGAAAGCAATTTCACACTCCTTATAGGCCCCTGTAATCACTTAGAAAATGAATTAGCATAGCTCAGAGGACAAGGTACTATCAAGCAGGGTCTTGGGCCAGTGAAGCACTTAATCTTATGCTTCATATTCAATATATATTGAATCATTCATATCAATCATATATTCAATGACCTGTTCCATTAAGTGAAATATATGTGCAAATCAAACTTGGCCTAGCACTAAAAATAACTGAAATAATTTCTAGCAAGTTAACTGTTTACTGCATTCAGTATTTTGTTCTATTCACAGGTTTCACATGACAATACCCTTATCTTCCAAAGTATCCAAAACTATTAGTTTTATACCTGCATATTTCCATCACTAGCGCTTGGGCTGAACCCCATGCACCATTCATAAAGTTCAAAGTTGTTATGAAAATGTTGATCCATCATATATTATTCATAAAAAATGAAGCATCCTTTCTTTGTTAAAGGTGAGTATAGCATTCAGAATAAAGTTTCTGTTTTGCATACATTAACAAGTTCAAAATTCTCTAATATGTATATGACATTTTCATTTTCTGAAAAAAATATAAAACCCTTAGTCATTTTATGTGTCTACGGAAAGTGGCATATATGCAATCAAAGCATAATACTTTTATCTGGGCAGCTAGTCAGATTTTTTTGGTGTGTTTTTTTTTTTTTTTTTTCTTTTCAAATAATATTCACAACACTGTACATGTGCTATTCGTTAATACACCAAAAATTGAACAGATTTCTGAGACAAATTATGAAAAGCAATGCTCTTTAATCAGCAAGACAGTACAAAAACAACAGAACAACAAAAAAATATTGATAACTGAGCAGGAAGTAAAACTTAGAAACCTGAGAATACACTTTACATTTTCAATGTAGCTAGCTAAAATGCCAGAAGTTTGAAATATTGATAGGAGGAAAAATAAGATTAGACTGTCCCAGGACTGGCTTGAGAATCACTGAGCTTTAATCAGTAACTTGTAACATCTGCAGAAGTAAGAAAAATAACTTTTGGATAAAATAGTGTTATAGTACAGAGATGTCAACTACTCTCTATAAAGAGTTAAGTTAAGCCATCTTTATTCCATTTAAGGTGATTTAAGTCTTCTGAACAATTTAATTTTGCTGCTCCAAGGGGCAGGGCCTTGACCAAGGGAAAGGTAAAATGAGAGCAGTAGTAGCAGAGGGGAAGATAAGCTCAGAGAAGCTGGACTGCAGCACGGTGGGAAGGGAGGACTGTTTTTGACATTGATGCACCTCAACAAGAACACCACCTACCACTAGTACAGATGATTCAGTATTACATTGCTACATCAAATTCTGGACACCTACTACAAATGAATTACATGTGCAAAATTATGCTATCAAAATATCACCATTTACATTCAAATTCACTGTATCTGTGGACCTGTTACTTCAAATAATACAATTTCATATCTAGATATATGTATTTAGCGTAGGTACTAAAATGGTAAATAGTAACATATATTTTTCCTGTTTATTTTCTATTACTTCATCATCGTCTTCCAAAACTGGCATTTTAAGGGATCCACAACTAAATGAGGTTGTAGGTTGCTGTTCCCTTCTAAACTGAGGTTCAGCAGAGCATAAACACATAGTGAATGAACTAAAACATTGGCCTACATTACCTTGCCAGGAAAATTTCACCAGAAAGGATGTCTTGAATATGCAACAAAGCCAAATAAATTACAGCTGTAGTAATCAATTTCCATTTGCACTGGACTTTCGAAATACTACTTAAGTGACTACAGCACATATCAATCTCAATAATAGGAACTAAGGGTCTCTTTCAGCAGAGTACTCACAGAAGTATTTCTCTTTGTGCTTGCCAAGCTTCTTAAATGTCAACCTACATGTAAGCTCTAATGACATTACCATTTTTAACTTCTCTGCAGTATCATACTCCCATAGAAGGTAATAAGAAAAAAAATCATTTAGATTAATCTAAGTTATATCAACCCAAATATAGCAATTGCCTTACAGGTTTGCTTTGTGTATTCTTGATCTAATTGCAAAGACTTTTGGACACAAAAAAAACCCCTTCATCTTTTCGTGAATTTTGTATTAATTCCTTTCTGCAAGTGATTCAACATTAAAGATTTTTAAAATTATGAATGTTAGAAAATATGTTTGGTTTTTTTTTAAATTAGTGAGGCAAAGAGATGACTTCTCATTGTTTCATCCAGGAAAGTTTCATCAGAGGCTGTATTAAACTCAAAAATTATCAAAACTCTTTTTTCTTTCTTTCTTTCTTTTTTTTTTTTTAATGACACAATGGCACATTGCTGTATCCATATGCTTGAGTTACTGCTTTAAAAATTAATAAAAGACATATTTGCATGCTAAGATATGGATTTTTTCTCCCTCTGACATAAACCTGCTCTCCATTTCACTTTCAACATGTAAATAATGAAATAATTTTTTGTTGCTAGCAATACTGGCACTTTACTCCTTTAACTTGTTACATCTCTGTGTAGCTGTTTGCAGATGGAGTGACCAACAATGTTCACCATCTATTTTAACAAAAAACTATCCACTCCATTTTTATACTCTTTGCCTGTCAGAATCTTTTCCTTTGCCAAATTCAGCACCTTGGCATGCTCCACAGAGACTGAGAAAAGATAACCTATATCTGAATACTCTGAAGACTCCTACATTTTTAAGCATCCATCCTTAAAATGCATTGGCTTTGCCTTCATGACCCATCATTTTGACAATCAAGGTCAAGTGGATACATCTAGTTGCTTTCTCCAGAACAGGAATACTTTCGCAGTCCACTCCAGACAACCAATAATCAAGGAATAAGCATTATATCGCCCACAAATAAGATTATTTACTGTGCTGCACACTGCACACTTACAAACTTTATCTAAAAAAATCAATATTGAAGAAGAATTTAAAAGAGAAAATAAAATCTCAGTTTATAGCAAAACAAACGAGAATGCTCATCATCTAATAATTTAAAACATATTTTACTGCAAAAAAAGGTTTGTTACTGACTGTAGAGCATGTGCACATAAGAAATGACCACTTTCAATTTTTGACACAAAAAGCCCCTTCACCTGAAGTCCAGACCACTATCCACCTAAACTGAATCTCTGTATGTGACAAGCACTTCCTATAATCTGTGAGAAAGTACATAGGCTAACTTTTGCTATTTCCTTCAGAAGGACCAGAATTCTATGGAACAGGGGCAGCCTTCTCAGTTTAGGTCAAAATCAAACTCGGGAAAATCATGGGTGGGGCAATCTCTCTTTGCCTTTCCTCCCCATTTTGTGAATAACAATTAAAGATATGCTACCAATATCTACAATACTGTTGCTATGCAAGGATTGACACTTCAAGGAAAGGTAAGAATTGTAGAATCATGCAATGGTTTGGATTGGAAGGGACCTTAAAGATCAAGATCATCTAGTTTTAACTGTCCTTCCATGGACAGGGACACCTCCCAGAAAACAGGCTGGCAACCAGTCACTAGTGGGGTTCCACAGGGATCTATCTTAGGGCCAGTACTCTTCAATATATTCATAAATGACTTAGATGCAGGACTTGAAGGCTTAAGTTCACAGGTGACACCAAACTCAGGGGAGCAGCTGACTCTTGAGGGCAGAGAGGCCCTGCAGTGGGATCTGGACAAGTTGGAGAGCTGGGCAGTCACCAACTGCACGAAGTTTAACAAGGACAAGTGCTGGATTTTGCACCTGGGACAACATAATCCTGGATATACATACACTCTGGGGAGTGAGAGGCTGGAGAGCAGCCCTGAAGACAGGGATCTGGGGGTTCTGGTCAACAGCAAGTTGAACATGAGCCAACAGTGCACCCCGGCAGCCAGGAGGGCCAACCAAGTCCTGGGGTGCATCAAGCACAGCGTTGCTAGCCAGTCAAAGGAGGTGATTGTCCTGCTTTACTCTGCGCTGGTGCGGCCCCATCTTGAGTACTGTGTACAGTTTGGCGAGCCACAATACAAAGAGGAGATAAAATGCATCCAGAGGAGGGCCACAAAGTTGGTGAAGGGTTTAGAGGGGATGCCGTATGAGGAGCAGCTGAAGTCTGGTCTGTTCAGCCAGGAGAAGAGGAGACTGAGGGGAGACCCCATTGCAGCTTCCTGCTACCTCACTAGGGAGGGGGGAGGAGCAGGCTCTGATCTCTTCTCTCTGGTGACCAGTGATAGGACCAGAGGGAATGGTAGGAAGATGTGCCATGGGAGGTTTAGGCTGGATCTGTGCAAACTGCCTGGACCACCTTATGAAAACTTAGCTGTACAGGTAAATTACAGCAAGGCAGAAGTGCAACTGCTTAAAAACAGTGGGGAGAAAAAGAAAAAAAGATTTGCTTATTTCTTATTCGGCATTAAAGTTCCTGTCCTGGTTTGGCCAGGAAAGGGTTAATTTTGTGTGGAGCCAGGTAATTCCATACCATGCTGACGTCATGCCCTGGGGCCTGTTCCGGGGAGGGGCCAGTTCCGTTGGGGGCGGTTCAGTTGGAATTCAGTTCGCTTTGGACTTCGCTCGGGTTCGGTCCCTCGCTGTTGTTCTCTGGTATTGTTTTTTTTGTATTGTTCTTTTCTTACTGTTAATATTGTTCTTGTTAACTGCAAAGTTCCCATTATACATTATTTTCTTTTATATATGTATATACATTAAACCTTCCTTATCTCAACTCAAAAAGGCACTTTTAAACCTTTTTTTTTTCTTCCCTGTCCGCAGCCCGCAGCAGAGGGGAGGGGGTGGGGAGAAGTGGCCGGCCACGTGGCTCGGCCACCCCGCAGCTCTTACTAAACCAATATAGTTCCTCATAAAAAAAATCTCCCTGTCTACCAATGCAAAAGGAACACAAGTAACATCCAGTCTGGAGAAAGTACACTTACAACAATATGTTGAATCACCGTCTATAATTTATATCCTTCACTGAATCAGCACAGAAAAAGGTTTTCAGAGCAATTTGAGAGTTAATTCCAGAAGATTAAACACAGTTGTTTCTGTACAAAAGTGTAAGCAAAATTTTGAATGTATCTACGTTCCTGAGTCATTGCTCCCCAGGGATTCTCAGGCTACTTTATAAACTAGAAAGGCAAAGAAAGACAAAAAAAAAAGGAAAAAAGAAAAAAGTAAATATAGTTCAATATTTTCCCTTGCTGTCAAGTTCTATTAGCAGTTGTCATAGCTACTGTATTTAGCAATCAAGATGTTTAAATTATACATTTCAAGAAATTAGAAGTTACTATTTTACATGTTAAACTTGAGGGGGGTTACTTTGCTTTTTTATTCATCTTTTATGTTTTAGCATGATTTTATATCTTTTTTTTTTATTAGTGAGAGTGATTTCCTGTCTTTTCTATGAAAAATAAAATTGTTAATTAGCTAATTCTACAACCTGAGTGCTGAAAAGTAAAGATGCTAAGACTCATCATAAAAAAAATGAAAATCAATAGTAAAATTGCTACTCAAAAAACAGTTACATTAGCATGTCTTTGAAAGGAGTAATTACAGTTTTCTCAGATTAATAAGTTTTAAAAGTTATTTTTGATCTCATGTCTATCCTTCTGGAAAGTTTTCATAATTTAGTTGAAAACTATATCCGTCAATAAAATGCTTCAAAAGCTTATAGCAACATTTGCACATTCTATCTAATACTCTGATTTCTTCACAGCAATTTTTGTTGAGGTAAATTACATTTCTACTGAACTGCACAGGCTTAATCTTTAAAGTCTTTAGGGTTTTTCAACAATTAGAAACAACTTAGAATTACATACAAATATTGGAACAAGGTGCCATAAGAAATTTCATGCCATATGAAGAAACAGTAAGACAATGTGGATTTGGTTGTACTTTGCTCCTGAACAGCATCTATGTAACTATTTAATACTATGCTGCAAAACCAAAGTGAGATTGAAAACTCTACTGTTACAGAAATAGCTATTAAATTTTCTATTTTCTTCACGGAGAAGGTCTTATTAAACAAAAATACATGGCACACAATGCAGATAGCTTTATTTCCCCTCTTGTTTGAATATGACTATCCAAAGCTAAAATCCCACTCCCATTGCCCACTGAACATAAATACTTACCAATAAGCCTGGAATAGAAATCATCTAGTGATAGAAAATAAGATGTCCACAGAATCTCAAATACCACTGTGCTTTACTAACTAAAATGCACTGAGATAAAGTCTAAGCATTTTGATAATGAAACTGAACCTTGTTTTGCTGGTTGTTGCACAAGGAACAATAAAGCATGACAGTTTAATCCAGAAGCTTGACAAATACAGACTTTTTAAGTGAGTGTTCACATTGTGCTAGTCTCTTAAGAATCCTACTTGTAGCTTCAGCATAAGGGAGCATCAGAAGTAGCGTGACAACATAGTAGAGCAGACCTATATTTTGGGAAACAATCTACCATGAAATCCAGTTGCTATTTTCATGCTGCTTTAAGCTATACAAAAGAGTATTTTCCAATGTTAATGTGGAGCAAAATAACTGGGAAGAATATACTTAGCTTTGAATCACTTTTCCTTGCCCCTTTGCACCAAGTGCAGGCAAGCTGTTTGTTTGCACCAAAAGCCCTTTGGACAGTCTCAGCTCAACAGATATGATATATGGCTACTCTCACTCCTCCTCATCTGTTGCTATGGCATTTTGCCGGCTCACAAGGTGATTGGACAATTTTGTCATGACAGTCTGCACCAAAGATCAAAAGCTCTCCCGTGGCACAGTGCTGACTCCGCCATCTGTTTTGCATGATGTTTGACAGATACACGGAAGAATGGATGAGAAGGCAACACCATGTCATGCTTTTACGTATTTTTCCTCAGTAGCTGACATATTATACCACTTTTCTTCCACCTGCTACTTGGAAAAATGTGGAGAAAAAGAAAACTTTGAAACAGAAAATAAAAAGCAATCAGCCTCCTTCAGGTTAGACTAAAGTCTGTAACCAAAGAAACTCAAAGTAGTTGCTAAACAGAGGCTAATAGATATCATCATACATGTAACAGCTGCAAGATGCCTTTAGGAAGCAATGAAAAAGCCCTACCAAAACTCTTAAGAGTTCCCAACAATATATGATAAGTTGTGCACTGGTACCCTGCTGCTAACACATAATGAATAACATTAAAAAGTCATGCAGAAAAGAATCATTCAGAACAGAAAGCAATATGAAATCTTTCTGAAAGGAAAGTATTAGGGAAAAGGTAAAAAAGATTCAGCAACAGCTTCTTATAATCAGATTTTCTGGGAGACAGTGTTGCAACATTCTTTAGAAGAAATTTTAAAAGGAGTAAATGAATGGCAGCATATTAAAATAAATTAAATGAGAATTTACTGAGTCATTCAACTCTAACTTCAGGCATGCAGGCAGTTGTAAAATGTTTGCTTCTTACTGTAGAAATCAGAAGGAAGGAAGAAGATGCTATACTTCATTAAAAGATGGTAACTGAGTTGACTAAATTACAAAAAGTTCAGCAACATTCTAGTTTCTGTTTCTTACTAGGTATGACAAAGATCCACAGATTTATTTTCTTGTCTCACAGGTCTTTCAAGATAGTTCTTCTGCTTTATTAAAGACAAAATAAATATGAACATCTGAATAATATCTCATTTGCCTTTATATAAGAACATCACAAAGATGTCCAATGGAACTTTGAATGCCTTCAATAACTATAATCACTTCTGAGTGTACTCTAATCACTTCTGAGTGTACTCTACACTACAACCCCAAAGAGAATTTCCTATTTATCATCCCTGACCTCTTCAGACTCCCAAATGTTCTCACTGTAGGGACTGAAATGAAGACACAAACATTTTTCCTACCACAGGCAGTTACATCTTTCCACTTCCCTATGTGGGAGAGTTCTTATGTCACCAAAGGATATGTCTGCAAAGCAGAGTTTAGAGGCATTTCTTGGGTCCAGATGAAGGGTTATTGCAATGCAGCAGCTCCCAGAAATGTTCAAGAGAACAGCTATTGTGCTGAATGTAATAGAGCTAGTCCTCCAAAGAATAGCCTTATTTCTAAATTATTTACATGTTATTTTTTTTCTCCCCATGCTGTCACGCACTTGAGGTTTTTTGCTTTCATTTATAGCAGTACACATTGTGGCTGAGAATTTCAAAACCACAAATCTCTTACGTAGCTTTGAAGATCTAAACCTAATCTTTTAGTTTATACTCATTTGTAGTGGATTTGAAAAGGAAGATGCTCTTTCATTCTAGCAGACAGCTTATGCAAATTAGTTTTCATTATCAGATACCCATCCTTCAGTATTGCCATTAATTTGCAGACTAGATACTGTGAAAAACGACTTTAGTCAGTAATTATAATAGGCAAAAATGAAGACAGGCTTTCTTTGCTGTAAGACACTGCAGAAATTACATAATCAATACATTTACTGCAAAATATTTGTGGTGATACAGTGGCTTATTTTATATTCATATGGTAAGAAACACATAAGATTTAATTAGTATTTTTACACGAAAAAGCTGCAATATACTTCATGTTAAATCAATGCTGGAAAATGTTTGATAATGTATTTTGAGAAATGCAAACAGTGACCCACACTGTGAAAAGAGTAATTACATGTTATTTCTGAGCATCACAACATGAAAACTGTAAGACTTCTTTAAAGGAAAATTTCCATTCATGTTTTTTCAGCAGGTCCAGGATCAAATGAGTGAGAAACCAACTTGCAGTGAAAGAACAGCTGCTCAACACCACTTAAAAAGACCTCCTTAGTTTGGGATTGTCATGGGAAAAAAAACCAAACTGTTTTCAAAATCAAATCTGGCAATGTCTCCTTGAGCTATTCTCCAGAAGACATTATTGGAAACCTCTGTCCAACCCACTGACATGCACTTCCAAACCAACATTTTACAGTGTCCTCCAAGCACCTTATCCACCTTTTAATTCTTCTATTTTTCATCACCTTAATTCCTATACTTTAACATTATATCGGTTATGATACTATAAAAAAAAAAAATCACTAAATCAGATCTCCTATATTGCTATCATATAAAATCCCCATTACCCTATTATTGCTCTTCTAAAGAGGTCATTAAAAGAGACCATTGAATTAGTCGGACATAATCTACTTTGGGATCAAACTTATCTTTTTTTTGTCTCTTTTATTTTAGGTGTAGACATCATGCCTATCAAAATATAACTTCTTGTAGTACTCAAGTCATACCAAGGAGATGAAGCACTCTCATTGAACTGTATTTTGTTTTTGGATTGGGCCTATGTTGTTTTTTTTCCAGTCATTAAAGTGACATTGACACATCCATTAAAAATTATGTCTTGTGGATATATAATTTCCTGCACCATTATTTTGCAGTAGAGATTGTCCAGGCCTCCTGATTTCAGTAAAGAATATGTGTCAAATTTTGATCCCACTTTGGATAGAAAAAGCTCTATTAACATTCCCATGTGGTCTCTGCCACTAGCCCCAAATACATGATCAGCATCCTTATAAAAAACTGACTGAAGTATTTAAGTAACATTTGGAAGATGATTAGATTTTACTTATTCTCTAATCCATCTTTAGTATGTTGCTTCAATTTTTTATTTTTTTGTGCTGAGTAACCTTTCAGTGTTTTCCCCAGATACTTCCACATGCTTCTTGACATTTGGTTAAAAAACAAAACTGGTTATTAATCACATAACTCACAATCCCACAATACAAAAAAGAGAGCCTCAGAGAATATTTTAAATAGGTAAAATGTTTATTCTTGTAACTTTAATTACCATACAATAGATTTACTGATTCCAGCTAGGAAAGGTCTATTTCTTTGCTTTGTCACACACTGTTCATTTACATTAAGTATAGAAGAAAGGAAAACTTCCTTATAGGTTACAGCTGATGCACATTTCAGGTGTCAGATTAGCAACCTCTCTGGCCTCATGCAGTATTAACTGATATCCGTTGGTTGTTACCAGCTAGCTGGGATCAGAAGGATAACCCATTCCATTAATAAAGGCAAGCTGCAAAGCAGCCTGCAGAAGTGCACATCCAGTGCCATACTCTCCTTCACTGCCTTACTCCTCCTGTTGGCCTAGGGAGACCAGAGCCCTTCATCCTTTCTAAACAATTACTTCTTCTATATCTACTCCAATCTACAGCGTGTTTCTAATGCTGACACACATCATTTTAAGCTTGTTGCAGTTAGTGACCCTTTTTATCCTTCCTTCTTTCTTCAAAGCTTCAAATCTCTGAAATGTTCTCACTGCATACTTTTCAGCAGTCAAGATATTCCTATAATTGATTTTCATTGATAATCCAGAGTATTCATGATACTTTAACTGTGACATTTCATCTTGAACACACCAAAGAGAAAGTCAGAAACTATCCCAGAATAAAGGAGTGGTACGAAAGTGAAAAGGAGATTTGGTATATCATGAAACTTTCAGCAGTTCAAGAGATAAAAGGCAAAAAAAGATGATTGGGAAATAACTGATTTAAAATATAAATGTTGATGCTAATTCTTACAGAAAATATTAACTTAAGAAATCATATAGTGTTAAGCCTTTCGGGTAATTAGGCCCTGTGTTTGCATCTTGTAAATCTAAACTTGACTCCAATGCCAAGAAAATACAATGCAGTTAAAGAAATATGCCAAGCTTTAGTTGCTCATATCCACTATAAGTGTACACAATCTTAGAAAGTAGAAATCGCTATCACTTCCACACAAGGTCTCAACATTTATGAAAATGGAAAGGAACAGCTCTTTTGTTACAAGGCTTATAGCATGTGAATACCAAATTCAGTGGCAAGATAATAACATAAATGAATATTTTATTAAAGTATAAAGATAGTAAATGTAAAAACAAGAAAGATAGGCAGTAGTTGAGAGAAAAAAATAGCAGAATGAACAGCAGTAAAATAATTAGGTCATGTAAATATTGTAACAGTTTCACTCTGTTAAAATATCTCCGCTAAATCAGGCAGCATATCCTCATTGTATTGCATTATTCCTGACAGATGGGTGTAAGAAGACACACAAAAACGAAGCCTAACTCTAAATGACAGTACAAAATCGATAATACAGTCAATACAGCTTCAGAGTACATGAAATTATCTGTGTATATTAGTTAAATGTGAATCCACATATGGAAGTGTGTCAGGGAGACAAGGAGAAAGTATGAATGGTTTCATGCTGGTATACATGCCTGCATAAAGCAGACAAATTGAGAATTAAGCTGAACTCAAACAAACAAACAAACAAACAAACAAACCAAGAAGATGAAACACCACAGAGAAACAGTTTACTTATGCCAATGTCAGCTAACACATATATGAGCAATTTGACATAACTATGAAAAGACACACCATTACCATTTCAGTTTCCTGAGGCAACTAATGTGATTTAGAAATGCTTAAACTTTTTCCATTAATCTTGCTACAGACAAAGATAAGAAGTAAACACACTATTTTATAGCATTTTGTAGTTATAAACTCAGGGAGATTACAGTATTCACTCGCCTACACTTCTGAGTCACCACTCCTATTTTTATACCAAGACTCAGATTTTCCCTTTCCCCTACCTACTGACTGATCTGACAGCAGTAAAGGCTTTCCACCTCTTCAGCCACATGAACTGACCCTTATGTAATGCTGTACGGACTTCACTGTGAAAAACAAACCACATGCATGAATAGGTGTGGATGCACCTCCAGCTGAACCCCTTCTGTCCCTGAAGAGGTGAGCCACCAACTCTCGTAATTCATAGCCATTTGGCTGTTGTCCCTTTTTTTCCAAAGAAAAGGCAACAGGCCAGTTGGAAGGCTCTCAGGGTTGGGATCTAGCCTACTGGTAATAGGACACACACAGATTATATTGAATGGAGGCATTCTTCAACCCTCCCATTGAAACAGCAATACATTAACATATTTCAGATTTTTTGGAGAAAAGAGTAGGACATGGCTCTCTGTACATCAGCAATTGAACCTTCAACTGAGAGAGCAACATTGAGAGTTCTGGTCACTGAGCCAATTCTAATTCTGTGTTTTACATTAAACTGCCACTGACTCCTCTTATTCTGAAAAATTACTGAAAGTGAGTGTAGCAAACGGACATTTATGTCTCATTGAGAGAGTGAATTTCCTTTCCCAGAAATGCTTTGCGGCTCCCATGAGTCTTTGCAACTGCCAGAACTGCCGGGAATGGCCGAGAATTGCCTGGATTCTTCTAGAAACTGAAGATAACGAACAGTATAAATGTGGAAGAAAACTCCTCCTCTTTCTCTTTGGGCTGCGCCATCAGAAAGAGAGAGAACAATTCCCTTCCCTGCTGGGAGTTGGCCGAAGACCAGGCTGATAGCTGGGAATGGGCAGCGATTCTTCCACCGTCTGATATATATTGAGAATTTAGACAAACTGCTCCTACCTGCGTAGCAAGCTTGTACAGGGGGGGTACAGGGGGGTAAACTTACCCAGAGACACCTGGGGAGAGGCGTTTCTGCCCTGACTTTGTTCCAGTTAGGAATTTTTGCTGGATTCAAAGAAGAAACAGCTGCCTTTTCTGAAAAAGGCAGGTGACCTTGACTGTTATCTGCTTTCAAACAAACTCCTATAAACTGCCTTAGAGAGACAACAGGAGGGGGGAAGAAAAGAAAGGGAAGGCTGCCAGGAGGGAGGGGAGCCACCTTCCCCCTCTTCCCCCTCGAGAAACATCGGCCGGAGTTGCTGGAGCTGAATTTAAAGGCACAAGCTGTTAAAACTGAGACTGAAACTGGCATCGGTAGACTGACCAGATTGGCTTGATTCCAGGCAAAGAAGGGAATGACTCTGAGACATCTTCTGCATTTACATACACTCACAACATATTCATATAGTGATAGGGACCTTTCTCTCTAATAAGACCCTATTTCTACCCCTCAAACTCTTGGTTTTCCTATTCCTTTCCTGGGTGAATTCTTTAGTATTTGTTAAACATTGAAAGATTTTTGAATTAGTTTGTTGTTAAGGCATAGACTCCATAGGCTGTGATAACGGTATTGCGGTATTTGGATAAGAGATAGATTGTAAATTATTGGAGTGCTTCATTGAATAGATTTTGCTTAGTATAAATAAACATATATTTTCATAAGGGGGGTGTGTCTGGTTCCTGCAATCGACTGAGGATTTGGAGGGAAGTGCCCTGCCCTTAATTCCATTTGGGGAGTAGTCAGGGGCCCTGGTGGGGGGGACCACATCCCTTGTGGGCGGGCCCGTGACCCCTTGTGGGCGGATGGCGACAGTAAGTAATATTCAAATGTCTGAATAGACTTTATATCTGCTGGAAAAGCCTGCTAAATGCTCTTGCTTATCTCAGTTGCTCAATCTCAGTTTTCAAGTGGTGACATATACAGAAATTGCTAAATGGTCAGAAATAAGAAAAGGCATCTACTACCCATTATAGTTTTTCCTATAGGCACTAACAGCAGTGCAGTTAGTCATAATTCACTCTCTTTTTCCTTTTTGTTTCCATTACTAACACGCAGCATGCTAATTTACTACATGAGAGCTGAAAAATCTGTTTGCAGGTGCCACAAATACTTCAGTGAAGTCAGAAGAGACACTACAAAGTCTAAGGAGGTTGCTATTCATTCACAATGCTCCAGGAAGCAAGTAGAGGAGAAGGCAGATCAACCCACTACAGACCTAATAGTGCCAAACAAAAAACAACAATCAAAACTATACTTCATAGAAGAAATGTGAACAGATGATGGGCTGGATGAAGAAAAAGCCTTTCTTTCTATCTATAAATTTGGTGATAACCACAATGAAGAAAGGAAAAAGCTAGAGGCAACGCTTAAGTACTATGTGTGGCTCATTCATGAAACTGGATTCTTGTGATTGATGGATTAAGAAATGCACTTTTTCTCCCTCCTTTTGCCTCCATTTTGGACAAGCTGATAAAGACTAGCTTCAGGAAGTAAATGTGAAACTTAATTTAGATGAATCACTTACTAATTCAGAGGTGTAACATAGCAGAAAAGCTGTAGCGAAACTCACCTTCCCAGAGAAAAATGTACATACCTAATGCTATTTCATAGTTTAACACCACTTGAAACCTTTTGATTATTTAGAACATCTTTAAAATCTGCTCTAGAATTGATATTTTTATGGACCAATGTGCAATTAGTGAATGATACTCCTGAAAAATTAAAAAGCCATTAAAGAACTGGTATTTGCTGGTTGAATGAGGAGAGTAAACTGGGCTCCACACAATTCAATATGAATCAAGCTGAAGCCACTTTATTGGTCTAAAACTGCCCCTTAAGTACAATTTCTCTTTCCCTGCATGCAATCACGCATTCTTAGATTGGTTAAAGTCTTTCAGCACGAAGCAAGCATACAGTTCAGCTTAGCTCTCACTGGTTCTTCTAGTTCTTGGTGTTCTCCTACTCCTCTGGCTCTTCTTGACTTGCTTCCTCAATTCATGGTGAAGCAACTGCGTTTCTTCCTGTTTTTCTCTCCTCAAGGTGACCCTTTTGTAGGGCTACGTGCCTACTCCGTTGTTTCGTATGGCTGGTTCATTATACGACGATTTTCCTCTAAGAACATTCCCACAGTTTTTATTTATTAAAACAGTAGACCAGCGAAGTGGGTGATTTAGCAATAGAATAAGTATAGAATTCTTATCCACCTTAGATGAGCATTTGGCATAGAACTTAGAGAATATAAGAAGTTATTTCAGCTTTCTCCCTTCTCTGCTTTCTTCAGCACAAATTATTCCATTTTACACTCCACCATGTGGGATAGTACAATGACATTTCCATGAGAAGATAAATAAAACTCAATTGAATATAAATTTTATAAATACAGAAGAATTTATAATATAGAATATAAATATGCTATTATGTCAAACCTGTCATTACAAAGAAACCATATATATTAAATATAAATTTGACCTACAATTTTCAAGAAAACAGTTCTGTATGTATTGCAAGTCTTTGTTCTTAGGAGATCAAAACAAAGCAATCTATAACACATAATAAAAATATCTGATGAACGCCTACTACGTTGTCTGATGAAGAAAATTTCCTGTTATTGTTTTACGTAGTGCTTTGTCCAGTTAATAATTAATTGACTGGGCTTCCAACTGACAATTCCCTCTTACCAGCATTTTTGGCCCTGTCTTTTAACTTGAAGTATTATCATTTTTAAATTTTTAAACCCTGACCACACTTGGTGGCTGCACGTATATGGCAAAAAGCCTTCTACATTTTCATTCCTTATCTCACAGACTTCAAAAGAACATTGTGCACAAATGTAGCCCCAGAAACACTGGCAGAGTGGAAGCTTGAATATCCACTTGCTTCATAATTTCTGTGACTGTGCATGTGTATCTTGTATAGTCAGAAACATCTCTAGCTCAGCTAGAAGAGAGTCAGAAAAAATCTTGAGTCAGAGACCACTGAACCCACTGCTTTCAACAGCATTGGTAAGGCCATTGTCTTTCCTCCTGCCTTACAGAATAATTTATGACCACCTGCCCAGTGAACAACTTGAAAGATAACTGAAATACCTCAGTCCTTGCTCCTTAGACTCAGTACGAACCATTTGACACATTTGACAAAACTTTGCCTTTTTTATGTATTAATAGAATACACTTAAAGTATTAATTCATGTTCAAGAATACATAGTTCATCTTGAAGAATAGAAGGCATATGGAAAAGTGGTACATCAGTATTTTAAGCTGGTTTTGCAGAGGATCTTATACAACACCCATGAAATCTTTCTATCGTCTTCAACAAGCATTAGATTAAGTTATTTGGCATCTGTGTGTGCAGACTGCCGTAAGTGTTGTATCATGAGAAAGAAAATGTGAGTGCTAATGGATAATAACATTAGTATTGGAAAAAAGGCACACAAAGAGCTCCATAAATTAGTTATAAAACCCATCACTAAGTGTTATTTAGCATTAAATCAACAGTTATGGTTTCTATTCAACAAATTCCCTTGAAGTATTACATAAAAAATTAAAAACCACACTATAGTAACAATAGAAATCACATTTAATCACACAGAGAAAAAGAATATGTCTTTAACATCTTTGTTTTATACCTTAAGCCCCTACATTATAGTCCAAAGCATAGTCTGAACGTCTTATTTCTCAGATTAGCATTAACACATATGGGCAGCTGCACAGATGTCTAAATATAACAATTTGACAAAACTAAACATGTAAATATTAAGATAGGTCTGACACAGCATAAAAGTCCATGATGCACTCCAATTTGTTAAAGACAACTTAATTAATTGTTGACTTCATTCATGAAGCACTGTGCACTTTGGTATCATCCAGGAAATTCTGAAGAAAGACTCTTGCATGTAAGAGGGGAAAAGCTGTTTCTGTATTGATTTTGTGTCCCTTACTGGTGGTGTGCATGGGTTGTATGCACAACTAGAGCATTTACAAAGCTTCTAGAGCATTTGGAGGGATAAGGAGGGGACAAGAGCATCCATGAATTACATTCTGAAACACACAGGTAATCTCAATGAAGAAATGTCACTACTCCTCAATTCCAGTTCAGTGATGCAGATGCTGCTTTGGGAGAACTTCTCAAATGTACTTGCCAGAACTGATAGACACTCACAGGAAAGCATTCTCATTCAGTCCCTCTCCCTTTGTCTCACTTCATGCCAGGGAACTGCCAGTAGATTCTTCTCACGAGAAGGCATTCTTTCCAAGTACATCCCCTGCTGCATTTCCTGCTCCAAAGCTACATTATGATTACGATTATTATTATTAGCTTAATAACTAAATGCTCCCTGCTCACCTCAGCATCAGTATCAGGGTGCTAGTCTATTAATCACTCCTACCTCCACACTAAAATGTTAATGGTTTGCAAACATCATCAGAATTACTGCAAGTGCCTTTCAGAGTAAAATATTCAACCTAGAAAAAGCTAAAGAAAAGGCACTGCAATAGGAATACACATTGTAACAAATTAATATCAAATTACATTGTAACAATCAATATTTTCAGAGAGATTTTGTACAGAAATGAAATTAAAATGTCATATCAATATATTTGCTCCAAAAGTAATTTAAATAGCTGTCTGGGAGCTAGGATCCCATTGCCAGGCATGACCATCATCAGGAACACTTGCTGTCACTAAAGGCAATTACAACCTGGGGACAAATGTATCCTTATATACTTATTTTCTTCCTCTGGTATTTCAACCAAATGCAAACTTTTCCAATGACACTCCTCTTTTGAGGATTTTCTGTGATTTTTAAACTATATTCTTATCAAGACCTTAAATTAGGCATTGTGCCACAGAGCCTGGGAAGTGCTGATGTTCCTATGGCACAAATAAGTAAAACCTGATCAGACCTACAGGGATCAAAAGGACACTTCAAGTACTGTTAAAATATAAGCAAAGTATTTACGTCTTCTGAAAATAAAAGACTGAAGTGCTGCCACAATTCCAAGTATAGTTTATGTGCATAAGTTTCATTTCAGACCAATATGTATGCTGACACAAAGTTGACAAATCACAACTTACTCTCCTGGACATATATTGGTTGTGCTTCCTTAATTCCTTACCTGCTTTTCATGAGCACGGGCGTAATAGTAATCAAATGACTCAGAGCTTAACACAAGTTTGGAACAAGCTACCTCCAGCTGCAGTTTTGGAAGATCCCAAGACAGCTACTCTCCATTCTGCCTGTGCCCTTTTCCAACCTCTCCCACTGTCTGTATCCAACAAAGAGGAACTTCACAGTTAATCATGAAAGTATTTTCAGGTTTTGCCACTTCCAGCTGAATAAGATCTTTCTTTTATACCATGCACCATGCTTCAATGCATGAGATTTGCTTTTAACATCACCTAAAAAACATTTCAGCCTCTTTAATTCTGGTTATACAGATTCATACACTCCAGATACAGACAAAATGGTGATCCTTAATAAATGTGTGTCATCTTCCACTAGTAGAAGTTACATAAATTGAGTTAAAGTGACTTTGAGCTGAGCTCTGGGCAGTACTGACTTGAAATCTCGTATGATCTGGCCCACTACGTACTATAAGTTTAATTTCTGTCTGGTTTAATTTTAAACTAGTTCTCCCAGTAATAAAGTTTTCACTGGCAAAGTCATTCAGACAATTAGAATTCTGATCAGTCCCAAGTAGACATCCACAATTGCAGCTGTGAAAAAGAAGTACCTATTTCTTATGCTTTCATTTTGTTCACTGATGGGATTATTGTGGATGTAGGGTCATGCTTTAGTTTACATTCTTTTCCTCTGGAAAATTTGAACTGTAGTTTTCTCACCTTATTTAGGAAAGAGCTGTTAGAAATGCATGTTATTTAACATTGGTAACGACAAAAGTGTTTGGAGTACCTGAAGTCATATTTCAGTCTCTAAAAAGCCAAAAAGAAGGTAACATTTTGTAGGATGGAACATGCTAACTGATGTCAGGAGATCTGAGAGCAAATAAAAAAAACAATCCTGAGGTTATCCCTAACCTTCAGATCTCCTTCTTGTTTAGACATATATCTGATTTTAGGGGGAGGGGAAGTAATTTAGGTCTCCAGAGACCTATATTTAATTAGTTTTTAATCCATTCCTACAACCAATGCCTCTGAGGCTGATTTCATGTTTAAATACATCTAATTGGATGTGTTTTAATTGAGGAAGCCTACAACACACATACTATAACTATCAAAAGTTAAAAGTACAGTTTTACATTTGGATGTGTTTTTATATTTAATTTAAAACTCAGTAAACAGGGTTTCACATTCTGCTGGAGTAAACTGGTGAAACACAATTCATTTCAAAGGGACTGTTCACAGTGTGTAGCATATGTGAAAGTCTTGGATGATTAGAGTCTAAGGACACCTGCAAAGTGTCGTTATAATGTCAATGAAAAGAAAATATTTCACACTCCTTCTGCAATGCTTTTGAAAAGTTTAGCTTGATGGTGGGAGGAGAGAGAAAATTGCTTTGCTGTTCCTTCATTTGATTGAATTAGTAATCTTGAATTAAACTCTTATTTTTTAATTAAAATTTTAAATTATGATAAAAATGTATGTTTGAGTAAAGGGAATACATTGTTCAATAAATTGCATCCCTCTAATTCTGTATGAAAAGATTTCAGAAGTACTGACAGTACTAAATATTCCAAGCAAAACTAAGCTTCTGCAATACAAATTTTACCACCTGAAAATTTTCCTGCATTTAAGCAGTTTATTAGATGGTGCCTTAGCTTCCAAAAACTGTATACACATCAGTACTTTCAATGTCACTCCATGTGAAAAGAGGTTTATAAGATGCGGGCCTAAATTAGTGCCTGATTAATTACATAAATTAATAAATTTCCTTTCTAAACACAGATTTGTCTACCCTAGTCATCAGACTAGAAACTCCCTTTGGAATAATTTGAAAAGCTAAAACACATTACTGAAAAGTTGTTAAGGGTTGTGGTTTTGCAATGAAAATTTTATGAACAAATATACAAGTATTTTAATTTAAAATGTGTATTGAAAATGTCCATTCAAATTAAAAAATTGATTCAAATAAAAAATTAGTCCTTAAAAACAATTATCAATAAATTCTTTTACCATTTCTGTAATAGAGTGTAACACGCAAAATGTCTCAAACTACCTTTTCTGTCAACTCTACTTTTCAGTATTTATATTAGGCTATATCTTCTTATAGAAATACCATGTTGTACAGAGAAATAGATCCAGTATGACAATGCTAACAAGGTACCAATGTTTACTTCTTAGTGCAAAGGTGTGTGTCCTTCTGCTGTAGCAAAACTAGAAGTTATGTCCAAAAATAGATTACTCATCTGAACACCTATCTCCTCTTTCATTGTGAGCATGTCTAAAGAATTTATTTTGAGGTTATATTTTTAATACACTGTAGAAATAATTATCTCCTGCCATCAGATTAAAGCAACTGACAATCAGCATAATGTTGGCACTGTAGGTTTGGATAAAAGCAACAAACAAAGAAGAATAAACCTTTCCTCTTAAACCAATCACTAATTTGTGACTTTCCAACATACATCTTCTGTCTCTCTCCCTCCTTTTCCTCTCCCCCTACACCTAGTCTTTGTGCCACTGTATTTACAGCTAACACAAGTATTCTTAAATATACACCAAAATCTGCAGCTCGACATACCTTCAGCTGCTCTAAAGATGCTGTTTCATTATAAATAGACAGCTCCAATGCTGCCTAGCTTGGCATGCTGGTTGACACACAGGAACAGCAAAGGCAACCCTTTCTCATTTCCCTGAAGGAGAATTATTCATTGTAAAAATATCTGTGTCAGGCAGGAAGGAGTGCAGTTGTTACACACTAGCTCTGAGTTAAATTTAAACTCCAAAGTAATGGCAAAAAGGTTGGGGAGCTAACACATAAAGGACAAAAGAAGGATTGAGGACAAATTACAGGCAATAGCTTTGTGAAGAACATTGTTGAACATAAGATCATAACCTTAACTGAACGAGAATTAGGATGAAAATTGCCCTGATAAGGATATCTACAGCTTATCTAAGTGCACCAACAAAAGTGAAATGAAAAAATCAGAAGGGATATCTAATAAAGTTGTACAAACTATGATACCAGTAAAACTCAAATGGTGGATTCTGTTGGAACAAATGTGGTTTGCAATCTATAAATATTCCACAAGTCTTGCATGGAAACAGAAGATTTTACATTTGGGGAAGGTAAACAGAGAAAAGCTGATTATCTCCAGTTACACTTTTGCTTCTAATCATACTTTTACGGCATATTTTATGACATAGTTATGATTTTATGACATAATGTAAAAATTGATGTGAGTCTATAGTACATAATGCATAGGAGTAGAATCTGTTCATAATCTTAGGGCACAGCACAGGCACAAGATCACTCACACAGGTATGAAAATTCTAGACTTGTGCCCAATGATACTACATTTTCCTGCTGGAAATATCTAATAAAGTTTGAGCTATTCAGAGTAAATCTGGCCAAGCGGTATGACACAGAAGCCTACCATTGCCATATTTTAAAACAATGGCAGTTGTATTTTTCATTACACTTTTCTTCTGTTAAGTATCCTTTAATTCTCTGACTGGACTTCCCAGATTTCTGTGAATGTCACTGAATAAATCAGAACACCAGACCACATTCTCTGAATTTCTGCTACAAAATTAACTGCTAATAATGAGATACTGCTTTGTAGTAAAATAGACAGATGACCAATAAATCTTAGGCCTTGGCAAAAGCCAAAAGAAAATAGTACTAAATAATAAAATAAATGAATGCATAAAATGCAGTCTCTCTTAGTTTGGATACGAAAATGAAACTCTATTCATTTTATTGTTAAAAACTTACTGATATGCTATAAACCATAGAACTGAACTTAATTTTCAAGAAAGTTTGAGACAAAAAAGATCATAATCATTTGATATCATTTGTGATATCGAATATAGAATATTTGTAAAAATGGAAAACAAAGTAATTATTTCATACTTTTATTTATGTGAAATGAGCTTTCAATTTGTGGAAAATGATTAAAAATATTGAAAAATATGAACAAGGAAAAATTTGCTGCAAATACTCTGAAATTGAAGTGTGACCTTCCATATTGTTTTTATCTCTTATTTCTGCTAAAGAATTGCAGATACCTATGTAAGGATGCAATATGCTACTTCATATGAGGTTTTTATGGGATTAGCCTCTCAGATTTTTTTTTTAATTAACAATTCTATTTGTGATTTTTTTCTTACTCAAAGTTGATGAAATAATAAATGCCTTTCTTGTGAATGCAGATACACATGTGAATGCCAATACAATGTAGAAGACACATTTATTAGAGTATGATTTCCTTCTTTGTATGTGTCCTGGGTTGGCCAGGACAGGGTTAATTTTGTGTGGAGCCAGGTAATTCTATACCATGCTGACGTCATGCCCTGGGGCCACCTCCGGGGAGGGGCCAGTTCTGTTGGGAGTGGCTCAGTTGGAGTTCAGTTCGCCTTGAACTTCGCTCGGGTTCGGTCCCTCGCTGTTGTTCTCTGGTATTGTTTTTTTGTATTGCTCTTTTCTTACTGCTTAATATTTGTTCTTGTTAACTGCAGAGTGCCCATTGTATGTTATTTTCTTTTATATATATATATATATTAAACCTTCCTTACCTCAACTCAAAAAAGGCACTTTTAAAACCTTCTTTTCCTTTCTCTGTCCACGGCCCACGGCAGAGGGGAGGGGGCTGGGAGAAGCGGCCGGCCACGTGGCTTGGCTACCCCACAGCTCTTACTGAACCAACACATCTTTTGGCGCCCAACGTGGGGCATCTGAGAGTGCATCTGAGAGTTGAGATAAGGACGGAATCTTTTCAAAGTGTGTTTAAATAACCCTTTTTAGACGCGATTCTCTGTTTATATATATTTTGTTTGGAATCGAGCATGTTCACGATGCTGGCCGGCCTGTTTGCCTGGTGGTCCTGTATCACTCCCTACATCCACTGTGTGTTCTCTATAACGATGTTTATTTTGTGTGGGAAATGTGTGAAGGGGCTCATTG
>JAVFHW010045810.1:0-15262 GCA_032159205.1 Eurystomus glaucurus suahelicus
AATTAAGTCCTTATTTGCCCTTATCTCTCGGTGGGTGAGAGAAGGAGTGAATGGGTGGGCGTGGTCTTCTTTAATATTGTAATATTTCCATAGAGTAAATAAGGTTTTATTTGAATATATATTTAGTAATAAACTTGTTAGATACTTCTTTCGGTCTCCGTGTTTGCTTATGAGCCTGGTGAGGAGATGTCCCAATTTACCCTCAACCCTTCTCCCTTTGGGAGGTGGTCGGACCTCTGCGCGCCCGACCGCGACAGATGACTTAAAATCTGGAAGGACTAATTAAATGGACTAAGTCTCTCTGGGATGGAAAAGTTATGAATGAAGTGGATATAGCAGAGATCTGTGAAACTGAAGGGTTTACAGAAGGTAAGAAGGGAATGACTACTCATATTCTCTTCCTGCATAGAGCACTACAATAGCAATTGGCAGGTTTTAAACAGGCAAAAGAAGGTGGTGTGTCACACATCATGCCCTTGAGCTGTGGAACACCACTTTGCAAGATACATGTGTCCAAAAAGCAACTGGGCAAATTTGTAGGAGAAGAATCCACTGAGGGTACACAAATACAAAGGTACCAATGATGGCTCAAGAATCAACTGGAAACTGGTGCAGTCTGAAGGCATAGTACCCTGTGGTTGCCATGTTTTTATTCTGTTCCTTGGGAACTAGTTTTAAGCCACTGTTGGACAGCATTCTGGGCTGGTGTGATTATTGTTGTGATCCAGAGCATACATCCTTAGGCTTCTATGTCCTTATGTTATAATGTGACATTTCAGTGAATATTTTCATTGGGCAGGTTTGCAGAGTAGCCTGTGATAATAATCTTCCTCATTCTGCTGTTAAAAACAATGTCTCAGCTACTAAACTCTCACTACTTCAGATAGGACTTTCCTCAATGTCTTGTAGAAAATCACAGTATCAACCCCTGCCTTGTTTCTGGCAGCAATTTGACAAAGGATCTGCTGTGATCAGCAGGTATTAAGGTTCAATGATAATTTCAGCATTTGACAATTTGTGTAACACCCATATTAGTAACACACTACACAGGCAGTACTAGAGATAACATACAAACAGCATCATTAGTTTTCAGATCACAGAAATGACATTTGAGCAGCTAGCTCAAAAAGCTTAGTTAAATATTTCTGTATGAACTCACTGGACCCAAAAGATAACTCAGCTGAAAAAGGGTGAAGTCAATGAAGTTCATCAGTCATTTGCAATACATGGCAAATTGCTCATTTAGTCTCCAAAAGAACAAGGAAATCAAGCTGATGGCAGCCTTCCTGTGACCTGTACTGTGACTCCACCAACAGTAAATCAATATGTTTCTCCTATATCCCATCGTCTTTGAATAAAGCCAAGATGCTTAGCTATAGCCTATGGTCAGCATTAAGAAAGAACAAGTGCTTTCCCAAGCAAGGCAGAAAAAAGTCAGCAAATAGGAAAAGTCAGTCCCAGAACTATACGTGGTAAAGAGAGGCACAGAAGCAAAGGCTGCCAAATTTCAAAGATAGCTGAGCTTAGCAAAGCTCTTGAGATTACTACTCCCAGCTGCCTGCACAGACAGTGGAGCTCTTGCTGAACTAGCTGCAGAACCACCATGGTTTCCAGTAGCTCCTCCGAAAGGTCCATGTCCTGCGAGATAAAGAAGTGAAGGGGCAACTTGATGAGCTCTCCCCAACTGTAACAGCATCGTCACAGGGCAGAGCACCCGCCGTGCCTTTCTAAAGGCTGGGCAGGTAATCAGCAGTAAAAACAGGACCTGAACACAGACCTACTGAATCTTAGGCTAGGGCCTTAACTAGAGGCATTCAGGAACGTTACAAAGTTGATTATCATCATCACAAAAGATCATGAACACATGCAACTTACCAATAGCCTGTATGTTCTGAAAACAGTGCATGTCATAAAGAAAAATGATGATGGAAAAATATGCTAACTGACAATTCAAAATTCAATAAAACTTCAGCAATCATCAAGTAAAACCTTTGCCTACACTTCATGCTATCAAGTAACTGCAGTGATAAGAAAAACAGGTAAGAAATCTTGCATTTAAAGTGTGAAGGAAAAAGTAACTGATGCTGATGCCAAGTGATACAACATATGCCTTCACTATGCCTTTCAGTCCTGCCACAGGCAGAAGCACAGAGGGAGCAGAATGGCTTGGTAAGTTAAAGGAGGAAATTAAAGAAGCAGAACTGCTCTAAGAAGTGACCTCACCGCAGTGGCGCAGCTAGTGCTGGACTGTTCTAGCAGGAGGATGGTGGTGGAGGAGGATTCTTCACTGTGGTGACACCATCTCCTTGTTGATTGTGTAGAAAGTCTGGCTATAGCATTTTCCTCAATATCATGCAGGAAACTCCTAATGCAATACAACACAGATGCCTACTGGAGAATACACTATTGGCTATTCTTCCCATCAGCCTAGTCTTCTAGACAAGTTCCCTCAGATGGATTTATATGTTTTCGTACTGTTTGGGAGGCTATTTTCTTACTGGAGAAAATTCCAGACGCCAGCAGCTTTTTAACTTCAAGTTTACAGGTATTAGTATCTTGTTAGTTGGGCTTTCCTCCTAACCATGGCAAAACACAGCAAGTGCAGTGAAAGCCTAAATCATATTTCCCTACTCTAAATGGTAGCTGAAAAAATGTAGAATAACTTGAGAAAGAAGACCTGTGTCAGAAAATGGAAGGAATTGAGGGCAGTGTGTTTAACACACTTCAAGTCAAAGAGAAGTGCAGAGAGCCCAGGACAGGGTGTAGGGCACTGCCTGGGAGGGACATTTATCTCTAGGAGTCTGTGACAAGCTGGTGAGTATGCAGTGGGGCTGTGGGTATAAGGACAGATACAGATGAGACAGGGAGGACCAGTGGTTGCCTTGGTCAAAGACCACAAGTAATTCCCTGTGTGAGAGCCTACACCAGCCACATGGTGACAGAGGAAGAAGAAGAATAATTTGCAGGGTTGAGGGGGAGTTTCTGGGATGTCTTTTCTACTCATCACTAAGGAAATCAGCCATGAAATGCTCTCACGGTGAATGGTGAACTGACACAGAATTCATGACTTGCGTTCCATAAGGAACAAGAAGTTGCATGAACTCACAAGCAGAACCTGGGTAGCAGATGAACAGACAGTTCTTTTCTGGAAGGACACAAACAGCAGTGGCTTGGAAGGTAACATAAAAGATGAACTTGTCAATGAACCAATGCCAGAGTTCACCTGATTAAAGCAAAATATGTGAGTACTTCATACTAAAGCAAGATTTTTCTAAGCCAGTAATTGTATTTGTGTTTCATTTAATGTTTGACAGTGATTAGTTCAGAGCCCGCAGAGACCATTCTCTTCTGTGGTGGCTGTCCGGATTCAGGTCTTGATTCTCTCACTCCATGCCACAGCCAAAGCATGTTACAAGCTCTTCCAGTCCTCCCCCACTACAGTTTTCATGTGTTGGACCAGCGGATGAACAGGACCTGTGTAAAGACTTTTCTCATTCCTGCCTCCCTTAAGTGTGATAGGTGGCTCATCCCCTCCTCCCAGCCATTATCTTCTCCCACATATCAACTCTTATGGAAATGATGGTGTCTAATGCATTCTATCTCATAAACATGAAAGAGGTCTCCTACCCTTTGGCTTAAATTCATTTGGAATAGCAGAAGAGGAGAACACGAGCTATGATTAATTCTCCCCACTTAAGAGGTGTGAAATATACGACATTTCAAGGAAAAATTGTCAATAAATACAAAAATAATCTAGGTATGCACCCCTGCCTTCTTCCTATGTGATTTTCAAATGGCTGAAGTAAAACTCCCATTAGTGCTAAGGCATAAGATGCACAGTTACCAACATGTGGTACAGTACAAAACATTCTGTTAGTATGCAATAGTTCAGATGATACAGTCACTGGGAGCAAAACAAAATATAAATAAAAAAGTAACCAGACACATTGCACAGCCTATCTGATCTTTCAAAAGGACTTGGCAGGAAGGATATTTGATTAATCAGTGCAAATGGGTTTGTTAAATGTTTCTTAATGAACTCAGTTGACCCATGCATCATCTGAAAGGGTCCAGCATCAAACTTTCTAAACAGCTCTCACTGAAAATGAAGAGTGAACATCCATGACGTCTTCCAATGTACCTTTCGATGTACTATGACCTCTTTCATTGCATTTTTCAATGTAAAGTTGCATTGACTCTTCAGACCAAAAGCTACTAAGGAAGGATGGTTATTTTTTATTTGATCCAGGTGTACTTGAAAAAACCTATAGATAAGAAAGGGTAAAGGCCTGCCAAAAAGTATTTCAGCCTTAATAAAGGAAAATCTGAAAAAGAAAAGAAAAAAAAAAGAACATCACCACCCTCTTTTTACATTATAAGAGTGTTTTTCCTAACCCTGAATTGAGTTTCCCAAAGCTCCAGCCTCAATACAGGATTCATCCTTATGACATTGTGGTTTGTCCCACTATTGGAGGCAGAGTAATTTGGTTTGCTGTCCATGGTTTATATATTCCAGAAGAGTATATTTTTCAGTCTACAGTTTGATGCCTTTGGGAAAATGAGCCATTAAGGTAGAAAATCATCAGCCCAAACACTAAGTGCAGGTCCTGAATTTTGAGCAGTTCACAGACTATGTACTTGGAGGACAAGAGAAGAGGGAGTTTTAGGTAAAATATGAGCCCAGAAAAGCAGCTCCAAGAAGCATGGATCTGTCATCATTCTCCAAAGGAGACATGTCAAATGCAGAGATCTGAGTGCTGCTAGCAGGGAACCTCAGGGAAAAAACCATGGTCAGTAAGCAAGAACTGTCTGGGGGTAGCAGGCAGACATAGTTAAAATATGTGGCAGAACAAAGGTGAGATGAGGGCATAGTCGGTGAGCAGCAGGCCTCTCAGAGGCGAGCAATAGCTCCCATTCTGAGAACCTGCAGGGGACTATGGGCTGCAGAGGAGGAAGAAGTAGGGATAGATACTTGTAGGTGTTTGGTCAGGGGGGGCCAATTTCTTTCCATAGACATAGCCACACTGTGCTACTGGAAAGTGAGAGATGTATAAAGGTCAAGGCGGCACTTCTGAGGCATTTAACCTTCTGCCACAAATGGAAATAAATCTTGGTTAATATATAGTAACAAACTTAGATGAGAAAAAGCATATGTTTATAAAAACAAATACAGCTAGCTGGATAATTTATAATCATAGTATACACATTTTAAAAGGATTTACATCTATTTGTCTCAGCCATTGTTTCTTCATTTAATTTCTTGTTGATATATACAGAAATTTGTCACCTACTGGTGTAATGGGTGTATAGCCTTGCTCTATCAGTGTGATAATCTGATAAGTAATAATCTGATAAATTGCTTATGGCTGTGTTGGGTTAAGTAAATTTTTTGCAAAAAAGAAGAAGAATAAAAAAAGCAATACAAATTCCTTTCTTTATATCCTTCTCCTCTTACCTCTCTCCATTTTTAACTCAACCCCTCACTGGCAAGAAAAAAGAGGGGCTTTTCTTGTTTCTCAAAAATTAAAATAACAGGCTCCACAGCCAATGCATATGCATCCTAGATGATTGCCTACAGGCTCACTGGAGTTGAGTCATACAGGCATGTGTTGGGAGGTTGAATCACAGGTGAGATTAACTGTACTCACAAATGCCTATTTATAATCACTCCACTGATGACTATAATACTAAACCCACCAATATCTGTATTGAGACATTTTTTTCTAAAGGTAGAGTTAAAGACCTATCAGGAACCAGGTAACCATATCACTCTGAGGGTATCCTCTGCAGTTAACTACTTTTTCTCCATTTTAGTCTGGCAGCAGAATTTTGTTGATGGGACTAAGCTCTAAAGAAAGGTAGACCAAGTGATACACCCACAACCAATGGAGTACAGCAGCAGAAACCGTTAAGGAATCCTGCCTAAGAATTTTCTTCTAATATTGTTTTGCTCTGAGTGATGTCAGTAGGGTGCTGTTCTACCTCTAGTTACACAGAGGAAGGCTTTCCTTGCAGTGCATCAGTGTCAGACTTATCAGCCATACTACAAATACTTGGTTTTTGTTATCCTTCTTTTGGTTCCCTGAAGACTTCAAACCTACTTTTATTTCCCAAACCAAAAATATAAAGAAGAAGAAGCCCCAGTGACAGGTGGTGCTGCATAGACAGCACTACATGTGTCACTTTTTTCCCCTCTTAGAAGAAAAGAAATACCCACAAGGTCTTGCAGAGCCAGGGTCCCACAGATGCAGTGAGGTAATCTTTATCCTGACAGGATATTTCTGGAACACTGGACAACGCTGCTTATGGACCTAGAAATTTGTTTGTTTCATATGGAAAAGTCCCATGTCATTGTGTTATCACAGACTGACCCAATGGTTCTGGTGTGAACAAGAGACCTGGGCAGAGGGAGCACAGAACACGGATATCTGGAGGGGAAGAAATCCTTGTTCCCTGGCTGCTGTCTCTTCTTACACTCCTGCACACACTTCCAGCTGTGTGTTGCTATACAATTTATGCTTAATCCACCTAATGACAGATCTGGTGTAGTGGAGGAATGGCACTGTAATTCACCAGTGGATAGTGAATTCTGATTTTATATTCATCCAAATGCACTAATAATTTTTTGAAAACAAACAAACCAACCCTGTTTGTTATCACAGTTGTGTTTCAGTAAGCAAAATCACAGTTTTATCCCCAAAAGTTGTGTACGCATATGTTAACATTAAAAACATTAAAAATGCTTTTTAAATGTGAACAGAAGCTAGGTACTTGCAGTACAGTCACAGAGGCAGTTTACGGGATGTGGCTGGGCTCCTGCCAACCACTGATGCATCCTCCTTGCCAGAGGAGAAATAGCGTGGAACAGTGTTAGGAAATGATGTCATTATTAAACAGTCCATTGAAAGGCTGGTAGGTGGCCTGTGGCAAAAAAACTCCCAGCCAAAGTTGGGTGAATCTTCTATGTTAACTGATACTGTGTTATTTTCAGAAAGAACAACTTCTGCTGCTTGGCTAGTTTGTCAATAATTTCTGATCAGTATGGGAGGATGCAGTAGAGAGGATGGCCTTTTGCAGTTCAGTCCCACCAATGATTGTGTAAGGTGTTCAGGCTCCTCCAAGTGTTATGAGATCCCTGTGTCCTCACATGGCTGGTACTGGCCATGCTGGGATTTTCATCTGCCATAAATCAGGGATTTGCAGAGGTCCAACATCTTGCTTTTTCCATCTTTGTGGCTTTGTTGGTTTTTTGTTTGTTTGTTTTTTAATGCCAGTATCACCATACCACCTAGTCTTCTTGAAAGCAGCTAGGTTCTACCTATTCCTCTTTTTGCCTGAAACTCATAAATGATCTCTCCCATCTGTCTTGCTTGGAGAAATAAAGATCATTCCCTTCTAACAGCTGGACTTGTCAGGATCCAGCACATTGCTAGCAGCCTGTGGGAGATCAGGGTCTAACTGTAGAACCATGTTGCAAATATGGCTGAAGAAGTCCTCCTCTGGGGCTTTGCTCCCAACGTAAATAGAGTCATAGTCCTGCTTGTCAACATGAGAAGGCACTGATGCAAGCCTGGCAGCCTCCAATTCCCTTTGGAGAGAGAAGAAAAAAATTGATGCTTACTTGCATCCTGCTGCTGGGGTGTGAATTGGCCAAGTGCTCATACTGGTTGATAGCCGGCTGAACATAAGCCAGCAGTGTGCCCAGGTGGCATAGAAGGCCGATGGAATCTTGGCTTGTATCAGGAATAGTGTGGCCAGCAGGACTAGGGATGTAATTCTCCCCCTGTACTTGGCACTGCTGAGGCCTTGAGTACTGTGTGCAGTTCTGGGCCCCTCACTTCAAGAAAGGTATTGAGGTGCTGGAGCAGGTCCAGAGGAGAGTGACAAGACTGGTGAAGGGGCTGGAGGGAAAATCTTATGAGGAGAGGCTGAGGGAGCTGGGGTTGTTCAGCCTGGAGAAGAGGAGACTCAGGGGGGACCTTATCACTCTCTACAACTACCTGAAAGGAAGTTGTAGTCAGGTGGGGGTTGGGCTCTTCTACCAGGCGACTAGTGGCCTGAATCTGTGCTGGAGGAGGTTTAGGTTGGATATTAGGAAGCACTTCCTCATGGAAAGGGCGATTAGACACTGGAATGGACTGCCCAGGGAGGTGGTGGAGTCGCCATCCCTGGAGGTGTTTAAGGAAAGATTTGATGTGGCACTCAGTGACATGGTCTAGCTGATGTCGTGGTGTTGGGTCATAGGCTGGACTTGATGATCTTGGAGGTCTATTCCAGCCTCAATAATTTTGTGATTCTGTGATTATCCCAGAGATGTACTTCTTTGCTGAACTCATCATTATTCACATCATTATTCAGAAACATTCAGCACCAGAAACTGTCTTCTCCCTGCACTTAGCGTGAAGCACCACATGATTTTCCCTCTGTATGGAAAGTTACAGCATGCTCTGCCACTAGCATGTGCCAAATGCTGCCTCGGTGTTGTTGCAGCAGCAGCAGCAAGCTGCTGGACTGACACAGTGGGTGTCACACACAGCACTCGGCAGGCAATGTGGAGCTGTGTTAATCTCACCGCAGCAGCCTTACATGCTACCTTTTAGTCCAGGGCTCCTTTTTTAAGACAAGAGACATTCTGCTGTGTACAAGACCCTATGTCTGCTTTCCATGCCCTGTACTCAGGTTTTAGGAGGTATATTCCATGAAAAGCACAGATAGAGACAAACAAAAATCTTTATAGCTGTCCATTAGGTTAAAGACTTCCTTAAGCATGCAGCTCTGCAGGACTCTGCATTAGAAAATACACGCTGAAATATAACATATTTTAGTATTTTAAAACTTTTAATGACAACACTTGTGATGTATCTACAATAGACACCAGATCTCTATCCTGTTGAAGTGAATAGCAGAATTCCCCGTAATGCTGTTGAAACCAGGACTTCTCCTGTGGAAGGAAGTGATTTTGCTATTGGAGCTGTGTTCTGCAGTGGCTCTGTGAGCTAGAGAGTGGAGGAGGCTGGCACCCATTTTTCTCCTGCTTTATATTATTTTTACATAGCCTAACAGAAGACAATATAAGCTTCTTAAGAAGCAGACAGCAACTCTCTGTGCCTTGGGGAATTTACTGAAGGCAAATGCAACCAACGGAGCCATTCCAGGACAATTTACCTGACAATGGAGTATTAACTCCATTTTTATATTGTTGGTACCTGAAAAAATCTCCTTCTGCTCTTCCTCCTCCCACTGAGAATTTGGAACAAACTCTGGGCACGTAATGTGAGAAGCCTGCATCTGAATGTTCATCCAAAATTTCTGAAGGGGCAGATTGCACTGAGGATGTGCATGCAGGAAGGCACAGACCTCCCACTACACTGAGCTCACTCCACCAAGACCTATGTGGAGCTCTGCAGAAGCCAGGCTCCCTCCCTGCTGCTCTCCTGCTGTAACACTGAGTCTTTGTGAGACAGCAAACAATGACTAAATGATCATGAGTCTGCTCTCTTAGTGCAAGTAATCACCGTGTATGGCTCTGTGCTGGCTCATTTGACCTCCTCAGACATAGTGCATGGTGCAGAAGACTCTTGGTTCTTGATTAGACACAAAAGAATTTGTTCAACTGGTTCCCACACAGCCTTACCCAAGACAGTTCTAGCTCCCTCCAAAATGTCAGCCAAAGCACAAAAGGGCACTTGCATAAAATTGTCTCGCCTTTCCTCCTCACCCGCTCCTTCCACACAAATTACATCTTTAGCAAAAACTATTCCAGGAAAAAAAAAAATCGGTGTTAGCCTTGATTGAGCCTGTGAGCTAAAGACAGGGGGACTTCCCTGGAGTAAGAGCAATCCCTGTGGATATTACTAATCATTCACCAGTGGGACTGAATGTACAGTTACAAAGCTGTGCAAAAAAAGATTGCAAGTGAATATTATTAACTGGCTGCTTGTTTTTCCTGTTTGATCATCTCTAATATGGCAGAAAATGCAAGTCTCTTGGTGGAGCTGTGATTTCAACCGGCTTGGATGCACCCAATCAGTCTGGCAAGGTTTGGAAAGCTCAAATCACCAGGGATATTCCCTAACCCCATGAATTTTAGAACTTGTTTTTATTTACCCAGACACCAAAACCTATGTCACATTAGCTTTCCGGGAACTGGTGCCTGGATATGCAACTTTGCCCCACAACAAACTTGTTAGCAATAAAAATGATCAAGCTTGCACTGAATTGCATAATAATTGAATAACAAACAGTAATTTTAACGTGTTAATTGAAGTTAGTAGGTATAAATAGTTCCTTGAAAAGTGATATTGTCTGGCTGTTATGTAAATTCTTCAGCAATGTGTATAAATTTGCACTGCAGACCTTAATTACTGAAGGAAATAAAATCTGTTTCTTTCCTCTGCAGAGGGAATCTATCTCCAAAAAAGTTGCAGGAGCTTAACCAGCTAAAGTTTTTGCAAATTTCTGTGTTTTAATGCAACTGAAAATCCTTCAACATGTGACAAACCATCTATGACTGTAGCCCTTTGCTCGTTAACATCCATCTGTGCACACTTTCTTGCTCATTTGCCAAGGGCTGTCTTTGTACAGGGTTCTACCTGGGCGGAATTGGATTGTGGTTACAGACAGCAGCGGTCCAAACAGAGTAAGGGAATCACCTGAAACAAGACGGAGTGAGTAGAAAGAACAAATACCTCCAGGCAGCTGTGACCAAAGTTGATGTATACATAACTGCACTGTAAGTCACGGTGTATGATCCTCCTGGAGTTAAGATATGCTGTGGCAGAAGCAACTTGCTCGAGGCAAGTGAGAAGTTTGACAGCATCCATGCTAGGACATACAGCAATTTCTGTTAGGGACTTTGGGCTGCCATCAAGAAGCTTGGAGATCTGCAAAAGGGATACATGAGAAAATTAGGGACAGGAATCAAAGGGCAAATTCTTGCTAGCAAGTTATCATTAACAAAGCAGAGTTCGGCCTCCATATGTGTCCTCACAGCAGTTTCCTGTCTGCCAGCAGTGAATAGCAGGATGCCATATTTTGCCCCTGCTTTGTACACAGGTATGATGTGCAGAGGTTCCTATGCTAGCTCAGAGCGAGCAACGGGCAGAGCCTAAAGCTCTGCAAGCCAGAGGAATACACCCAAGCCAGCACAGAATTAGCTTGTCTGCTAATTTGTTGGAGCTTGTCAGGAGAATGTGCTTTGTGAGGCATCATGGGAACAATATTTCACCCTTCTCTGATGGGATTTCAAAACAACACCCTTCCCAGATACTACAAACAGGAGTACAGCAATCACAGCCATGTGCTGTAACAGTGCTGACAAGGGCACCAGTTTGCAAAAGACTGGGAAGACACAAACTGAGACAAGGTCTCTGACTCAGGCTGTCCATCGCCTGAGAACTAGCCCGATTCTTTAATTCTTCATTGACTACTGTGCTACAGCTCTTTCCATCCCTGCTGTGGCTAAATGCTTTGTAAAACACTTTCCAGTCCCTTAGTGGAAGCTGGCTGCCCTCTTTACTGCTGTTCAGCTCCTTGAAATGAACGAACAGCAGAGTAGCCAACAGCCATTACCACAAAACACTTAATGCAAACAGATACAGGTACATGGCGATTTCCCTATGCAGGGAAGGACTCAACGGCAGGAAGACTGCAAAGATAGCAGTTTCATTCCTTTATCTACCTAGAAGGATCCTCTTGTATATTGTTGGGATACCAGCTCAAGATATGACAAACTCAGACACCAGGTAATATGTCAAAGAAAATCTTTGTATAAGATGGTAGTCTTTCCTCCAACACACTTGTATAAATACACAGAACTTCAATTCAGAAAAGTTGGTCCTTGTTAACATGGGAACCAAGAAGTGCAGAATTATCCAATAATGCCTTCATCATCTGCAAAAAGACTTCTCCACAGTATAGTAAGTGATTTTCAACCTTGGCCTGGCAGGCTCCTAGAAAAGGAAAATCTATGATGCAGTTCTGATGTGATTATAAAAGTCAATTAATTATTGAGAAATAAGCTTATTGACAAGAAGCTGAAAATCATTCTGCTGTGGAGTTATATGTCCACCTCCTCCAGGAAAAGTAAAGAGCACACAGATAACTAGCAGCTCCTTATTACCACAGTGAATAGTCCTTTTCTGAGGTCTCCATCTCTATTTTCAGAGAGAAGACAAATGAGCTTTATCTCTCTGCTTTGTTCTGATCGGGTATTTTCAGAAGGGGTCTGCACAAACACAGACTTCCTAACAGGAGTAAATCACACTTCATGCTTCTTAGAGCCTCTTGTTTCTGCCACTGCACACACTAATGCATGCACACTTGCCACACAAAGAGCTCTGAGCTGAGATTCAGAGTTTCCGGGAGCTTATGTTGTTGCCTAGACATGTCTGACATTCCCCTGGTAGAGTGATTTTTCCAATTATAATCACATAAACACGGCTTTACATGACTACTACCAACTTCATCTCCCACTCAGTGGTTATCAGTGTAAAAACACTGAATCATCCTGTGTACACATTATTCCCCTGCCTTGGGTGGTGCAGCACTTTTTTTTTCTCCATGAAACCTCTTGACTCCTCGTTATCTGAGATCATAAAATATGTTGGTGATGTTTGCTCTTTTCCATTCTCCACAGTAACTCAATCTGAAATTTGAGAGGTCACAGCCACTATGACTCTGATTTTCTAAATCTATCATGAGATACTCTAGGAAACTCTGACCTCATAATTTTGCTACAGATAAAGAATTTCTTTTTCTCAGCCCTCCTGATGATCTCCCAGAGCACAGCAGACTATCTAAGCATAGTCACAAAGCTACTTCCAAACCAAACCACCTTCCATCTGAAACAAGTTTGGATTTGGGAATGCAAGAGAAGAGCAGTGACAATCCATGGAAGACCTATAGTATTAAAGGCGTAAGATTCATGTCAGAATTCATACCATACTCATGTCAGATATTTCTCTCTGGTTTTCTTCACTGACTCATATCTGGACCCTCAAAAGCCAAAGCCCTCATACAGCTGCATCACTTCTGCCCTCTCTTATCTCCCCTCCAGGTTTGAATCCATGGCTGTTCCCCATCAGCACTCTACGCACAGGAAGTCAGGCCACAGACAGTGCTTGCTTGGTGACACAGAGCCCTGGCAAAGCTCTCACAAATCATTCCTGTTGCGCTTACCAGCATGGTGGTGATGGGGAAGTAGTGAATGGTTTCTTTTACTGGCAGTAAGTCCTCGTGCTGTAGTGCGTGAAGGGCCATCTTGGTCATATGGTTCATTCTGAATGGCACTAACTCACACAAGCAGTCACCCTGTAAAAGAGCCTGAAAATCAACTGCCAGTAGCAGCAAGATGCTGCCATCTTTAGGGAGAAAAGGACAGAATTTAAAGCTTACCTGTTACGGCAATGAAAAGCCAAGCTCCTCCTTCAATAATCTTAGTGAAACTCAACTGACTTTAAAGGAATGACTGGAGAATTACAGTCTTTGTAATAGCAAAAAGTTGCATTTACTGGTCCTATCAATTGAATTAGCTTTTTGAATGTCTGAAGACTAAAAGGACAGTTTGATGATTTAACTTTGCATTAGGAAGAAACAAGTGAAATTTTCCAGCTTTAAGTACCCCAAAATTTGGAAAACCAAAAATAGACATCCAAAGTATATTCTGAAATGTTATTGGCCTAACAAGATCTGGTGTGAAAATACCATCTGTAACTCATACAAAACTTGTCACTTATGGGAAATACAGTTTTACATGCACTTTTTTTGTCAGTGAATCTACTCACTGTGAAAATGCTCACCTTGAAAGTCCCAGAGACAGATGAACTTTGGCAGGTCAAACTATACAAAAGGAATAAATGAAATCATAAAGAAGTATCACAGAAAAGCCACAGATATGTAACCTTTTCCATTGTATTTCTTTTTCAGTTGTTCAAGAATTTTGCCTTATTCCTTTGACTCCTCTTAACCTGGCTTCTCCTGTCAAGAACTAATTATGAGAGTGACTGAAGACTTGTATATAAGGCCAATATTTGTCTAGGATGTTCAGCATCTCAAAAGAACAGACCAATTGCTGTAGAGAGTAATCCCTACTTTGTACATGATTGGATGTTGTTAGAGTTTCAGTAGGATTGTGTTAGCATGGGTTCTCTTTGGCTCTATAGGAATTTTCCACAAGTCGTTATATGCAGAATTTACCAAACTTCAGCTCCCACTAGTTCTTAGTGGGCACTGAATGCTTACTGCCCTTTGGTGGATGAAACAATCCTGTTCTAGATGAATAAAAAGTTCTGCTCAGAAGTCAACACTACATGAATCATTTCTATTAGCATTTCTGAGTCCCCACCACAGAACTTGTGAAAAGCCAGGGGCCACAAAATGTAAGCAATGTATTACATCCTTATACCCCACACAAATCGCTGAGCAACAATATGCATCTAGATATCACTGAGTTTTGGAGATATTCTGTCAGACAAAGGCTCTGGTCCTAACCATCACATAGATCCCCAGCCTAAGCAGTCAGTCTTTAGTTTCAGTCCTCATGCAGCTGCTCTGATGTGTCAATGCAAGGTCAGGCAGAGATCTTAGACTGCCACAGGCAAATCAAGAACATTATAGATGACACATTAGTTTCTACAAGTGTGTTTGTTGTTTAGGCATACGTGAAAGATAACGATGGTATGTGAGAGCAAATACACACATCACTTCTGAGAATAAAGACTTCAACGCAAACCATGGTGGTTTCCTGTGTGTTGTCTCACCGAGCACCATCTTGGATGAGAAAATATTAGTAACAGTGAAGACCCTGAGAGCATCAGGAAGACCTCAGGAATTCCAGAGCATTTCTTATCACATTGAATCCCATGTCTCACTTTCTCCTAGGCAATTTGATTTCATTATTGGCCTGGAAACACAGGGAACATGAGGAAGCACTAACTGCTTTTTCTCATGGTTTTCTGTTTATAAATGTTGTTTCCAGTCAAATAACCCAAAAGGAAAGAAGAAATCAGGAAGGAGGAGGAAAAAGCCAGTAAATTCAGAGACAAATTAATCTTTTCTATAAAATCACTAGTGAGTTCAGTGGTTAGGATAGAGATACATGTTTTACTTCTTTCACAAGACATAAAAGTGACATTACTTACCACATGGTACTTGCAAGACCCAGTAGGATGTCTGGCTGAGGCAATGGCTTTCATCAAGAGACTGGCAGTTGCTGAAGATAAGGTGGCAACACCCAGTAATCCACAACACCTAAAACTGCTCT